>PVKB01004990.1:0-63899 GCA_004027205.1 Ctenodactylus gundi | reverse complement strand
GAAAATGCACAAATACATGGAGACTAAACAACTTACTCACTGACCAAACAATGGATCCAAAAAAATCAGAGAAGAAATCAAAAACTTCATAGAGTAAATTGATGAAGGAAGTACATCATATCAGAATTTATGGGACACAATAAAAGCTATACTGAGAGGAAAATTCATAGCCATAAATGCACACATCAAGAGAACAGAACAGTCACCAAAAAATACATTAATAACGCACCCTATGGCTCTAGAAAAACAAGAACAATCTAAGCCAAAAAGCAGAAGAAATTATAAAGATCAGATCTGAAATTAAAGAAATTGAAATTAAATACACAATAAGAAAAATTAATGAGTCAAAGAGCTAGTTCTTTGAAAGAATAAACAAAGTTGACAAACATCTAGCTAAACTCATCAAAAGAAGGAGGAAAAAAGCACATATTAATCCACTTAGAAATGAAAATGGTGAAATTACAACTGGCTCTTCAGAAATGCAGAATTTTATGAGAAAAGTTGAAAGAAAAGGAATACTACCAAATTCATTTCTGATGGCTAACATCAAATCTAAGTCCCAAAACCAGACAAAGATTTAACCAAAAAGGAAAATTATAGTCAATATTCTTAATGAATATAGATGCAAAAATTCTTAATAAGATTCTGACAAATAGAATTCATCAATTAATCAGAAAGATCATATACCACGATCAAGTGGGCTTCATTTCTGGGATGCAAGGCTGGTGCAACATACCTAAATCAATCAATGTAATACATCACATCAACAAAAGCAAAAACAAAAACCACAAGATCATCTAAATTGATGCAGAAAAAGCCTGTGAAAAAATACAACACCGTTTCATGATCAAAACTCTTGAGAAAAATAGGTATAGAAGGGCCTTATTTCAAACTCACTGAAGCCATATATGCCAAACCTACTTCAAATATCACAGTAAATGAAAAATTGAAAGCACTTCCCCTTAAATCAGGAACACAACAAGCTGTTCATTCTCACCACTCTTATTAAACATAGTCCTTGAAACACTCGCCTTAGCAATCAGGCAAGAAAGTGAAATAAAGGAAATATGCATTGGAAAGGAGGAAGTCAAAATATCCTTATTTACAGATCATATGATTATCAACATGAAAGACTCCAAAAACTCCACTATGAAACTCTTGGAAATAATTTTTTAAAAATCAGCCAAATCACAAGCTACAAAATGAATACTAAAAAATCAATAGCTTTATCTACACCAACAATAAATGCACTGAGAAAGAACTCAGGAAAATATTCCCATTCTCAATAGCCTAGTAAAAAATTAAATACCTAGAAGTATATCTAACCAAGAGAGTAAAGGGATTACATAAAGGGAACTACATACACTGAAGAAAGAAGTTGTACATGACATCATAAAATGCAAAGACATCCCCTGTTCTTGTAGAGCCAGAAACAATATAGTTCAAATGACCATACTGCCAAAACTGATACACAGATTCATCATCAAAATGCTAACAATTTTTTTCACAGAACTTGATAAAATAATTCTTAAATTCATATGGAATCACAGGAAACCTAAAATAGCCAAAGCAATCTTGAATAACAAGACTAAGAAAGGAGGCATTACAATACCAGACATCAAATTATATTACAAAGCAATAGTTGTAGAAATAGTTTGGTACTGGAACAAAAACAGACAGGCAGACCATTGGAACAGAATTGCGGGTGCAGAGACAAACTCAAATACCCCCAGCTACCTAATCTTCGATAAAGGGTCCAAAAGCATACACTGGCAAAAGGATAGCCGGTTCAATAAATGAAGCTGGGAAAATTGGACATTCACATTCAGAAGAATAAATATAGATACATACCAGTCACTATGCACCAAAATTAAGTCAAAGTGGATCAAAGATGCAGATGTTAAAACCAAAACACTGAACCTCTTGGTAGACAATTTAGGCAAATATCTAAAAGACACAGGTGCTAGACAGGAATTTCTTAATAAAATCCCAAAAGCAAAAGAAATAGCCCCAGAATCAACAAATGGGATCATTTCAAATTTAAAAGTTTCTGCACAGCAAAGGAAACTATCAACTGTGTAAAAAGAGACATTGCTAACACCATACTAACTACGAAAAAACGAAAAGCATTTTTCCTAAAGTCAGGAGTAAGATAAGTATATATACTCCTGTTCAATACAGTACTCATATTTTTAGCCAGAGCAAATCAGGCAAGCGAGAGAGAGAGAGAGAGAGACAGAGAGAGAGAGAGAGCGAGAGCGAGAGAGAGAGAGAGAGAGAGAGAAGGAAGGAAGGAAGGAAGGAAGGAAGGAAGGAAGGAAGGAAGGAAGGAGACATGTACAGAAAGGAAGAAGTCAAGTTACATATATATACAGACAACTGAATATACTTCAGAGTGATCATTTACATAGAAAACTCCACCAGAAGACACTACTAGAAGACTCTTAGTACTAATAAATCCAGCAGAGTGGCAGTATACAAAAGCAATACATAAAAATCAACAGCATTCCTCTACAACAACAATGAAATAATTGAAAAAGAAATCAGAAAAATGAGTTCATTTCACAGTAGATTCCAAAAATTACATACCTGGGGATCAACCTAACTATAGTATCAACTATAGTACTCTAGGTTCAGGGGCGGAGAGAACATTAGAAAATAAAAGGGCATTGTCTTCTAGATAGGAAGATCCAATAATTTCAAAATGGAGACATTCTCTATTTGAGGGCAGACAGATTCAATATTGTCAGAATGATCATAATACCAAAAATGAGGTAGACTTAAAGCAGTTTGTATCAATTAGGCACAGCAGTTTTCACAGAACTAGAATAAACAATTCTAAACTGCATATGTTACCAGAAGAAACCAAGAATAACCAAAGTAATCAAGAGCATCAAGACAAAAGCAGGAGGCAACACAATCTTAAACATTAAGTTATATTATAAAGGTACAGTGATTTAAAAAAAAAAAACGATATTACTGGCAAAAAGCAGACATTAGCGTTGGTGGAACAGAACTGAAGATGCAGAAACAATCCCATACACCTTCACCTTTGACAAAGGAGCCAACAACACACAGACTCTTTAAGAAATGATGCTGGTAAAAACTGGTTATTCATATGCAGAAGAATGGAACCAGACCCACATTTTTCACCCTGGGCTAGAATGAAATCAGGCAGAGCCAAGATGTCAAAGGTGAAGGAACACTTTTGTCAGTGCTTCTGCATGATTCAGCCTGAAAACTGAGACTTGGTAAAGGAATTGCCTCTGCAGCCTGATCTGAGACGGCAGAGGTCTTGCTGGACCTGAGGAGTGATCAGAGGACTGGAGGAAGGGCACTAGGGTCAACGGTGACTGAGTGTGCATTTCTGGATGAGGAGATGGCCTAAGGAAGGACTTGGAGCCACAGAGGACCAGCATGCTTGTCCAGCCCTTGGGCTGTGAGCCTGGTAGTGATGAGTGTGTGGCAGGACTGAAGCAGGGTTGACAGCCTGGAAAGCATTGGGCAGTCTTGTGGCTCTGAGCCCCAACAGCACCTCTAGGCCATGGCATAATGGAGTGCTATGTCATCTTGGCTGTTGTGCAGAGGCAGAGAGAGGCTTTTTCTCTTAGGACCACTGGATCATGGTGCTACAGTCCCTGTCTGCTGACACCCCCGCAAAAAAAAAAAAAAAAAAAAAAAATTGGATCACTGGAAGAGAGGAGGAAATTGGTTGCACCTTTCTCCTCAGGTGGTAGGATCCGAGGTCTTGGACATAGAAACTTTCCATACAGTAACACAGGGTGATAATTTTTTCTTTTTCTCTTATTTGCGGACTTTAGCCTCAATTCAATGGTTTTCTGCAAGTATATAGAATTTATAATTTTTTTCTGCTAGAGGTTTGTGGCTTTTTTTCCTGTTTTTCCTCCTTGTCTCTTTTCCCTTCTTTCTGTTTCTGTTGTTGGTGTCTGCATTTCTGTCTCTCTCACCCAGCTCATTATGCCTTTTTTGGAAAGCCTTCCTATAGAGTCTGAAGAGATGCTCTAATTTGCTCATAACTCTCCCATTTTCTTCTCTTTTTTATAGTTCTTAAGTTTATCTACCATGCTCTCACCTGACAGTGGCCTATAAGGCCATCAAAGAATGAAGTAAACTGAATTACTCTACCACAAAGAAAGATAAATTTGAATCATTTGTTGGAAAATGGGTGTGCCTTGTGACCACAACACTAAATTAAACAACTCAGACACAAAAGGCAAACTATTGCATAGTTTCTCTCATAAACCTAAAATATAATTGAAACAGCAAAATAAAAGACAGATGAGAGAAAACAGAAAGGTAGACTGTGTGAAGATGGGAAAAGGTCTGGGAATGAGTAAGACAGGAGGGCAGGGAGGGGAAGTAAAGAGTGTCAACATGGGATTTGAATATGTACCTATTCCTCAAGATAAATGTAGCTATTATATATTGCAAACATGTACTAATAAAAAAGTGTTCAGTGGGTACAGAGTTTCCATTTGGGAAGATAAAAAGTTCTAGAAGTGGATAGTGGTTATGGGAGAACAGTAATGTGAATGTTCTTATACTACAGAACTACACATTTAAAATAGTAAAGATGATAAATACTATGTCGTGTATATTTTACCACAGTTTTTAAAATATAATGCTGAATATTCAGAATTTCAACATGAGTGATTGGTTTTCTCTATTCAGTTCGCAAAGGCCATCATTTGTCTGGATATATCTGAAACTTCTTAAGCTAACTTCCCATCACCTGTGTCACAAATTTTATACACACACACACACACACACACACACACACACACACACACCCCTATATATATATATAGGAAGCCCTAGCATACTATCATCTCCTTCTCAGAATAAAAGGCTTGAGTCCAGCATGGGACTAAGGCTCCACGGCAGGACACCAATGAGACACTTCACCTTGCAACTGAGCAACCTGATGGAGTCAGATTATGGCTGGATCCACTTCATAACTAGAGTAACCATTTCTATAGAAAATAAAGTTGAAGTTTCTAGTGTTGAGCAATCTGTATCAGACGTATGAGCCCCAGTAGCTGAGACACTCATTTGACTCAGTCTGAGAACCACGGTATGTCCTACTACTGTAATTGGCTGCACAGTCCAACTTTCCTCATCCCAAAACTTCCTTGACTATGACCACAAGTCATGAAATTTATTAAGGTTTTTTTAAAAAAAAATATTGCTCAAAATCCATTAGTAGGATATCAAATTGATTTAGAATCTCAGATGTCATTTTAGAAAATGAAGTGAAATAGAAACAAATGTCTACATGGTATAAAGGATAGAGAAATTTTGTTTTGGGTACATACTAAAACATACTGATTCCTGTGCAGGCCACTTCTACTGAGAGTACTAGGCAAAACTTCCTTTAGCAAATTTCGATTTTACTTTAGTTAAAATGGATTCTGCTGCTTACAACTTATGAATCTAACCTATATTGCCTCTAATCATAGTCAAAGGATGAAGCCTCATTTTTATCTTTCAATTATTCCCTAAATCTTAATTTACTTTCTAGTGCCATTCAACTATGCTCTATCTCATACCATATAAAACATAATTCATTCCTAATCTACATGTCACAGTTTATTTGGAAGGCAACTGAGAAATTTTGTACAAAACTAAAATTCCATTTGTGTCCAGTGACGGGATTATGTCAACTTGAGGGAATTAGGAACTACGCCTCCATTAGAATTAGGATTTGTCAACCACCCTAGATTGGGGATCAAGAACTGGTCTGGATTAGTGTATGAGTCATTTTGGGGCTGGCCAATGAGAGAAGAGCACCCACCTAGATGTGGGAGGGCCAACTGGAACTCCAACAGTATAAAAGGGAGGAAGAGGGACAATTGTTACAGTTTCTTCCTCTGGGAAAGATCTCGCCTTCGTGATTGTCTACGGACACCGACTTGCTACACATTGCAGATCCATCAGCACAGATTCGCTCCCGTCTCGACTTGTGCCTGTCTGCCTGTTACTGTTCTTCAGGCTTTGGTCTTCACCTGAGATCTACCGCAGACTCTCACCTCACCGGCTGTTCTGCAGTCCCGGAGAGATCTACTTCATGGCTGAGCAGCCATCTTGGACTAGCTCTATCCTTGGATTTGTGAGCCTTCTTAATAGACCTTTTTGTGATAAAATCTGTAAATTCCGTCTTTTGACAGAACCCAAACTAATACAACCCCTGGGGTCAGGTGACCACTCTCCACAACGACTGGTCTGAGTAACAACAAACTACCCCTGAAATCAGAGCTTTCCAAACCAACTGGCCACCTGATAGTCAAAGAAATAATCAGCTTTGCCTTAACTGACCAAACTAGGAGATGAGCAGAGCAATCGAGACTGAGGGAGCAGGAAGGTGGCCTTCTGGGCTCATGCCTAGATGGTTCTTTGGAAGTTTTAGGGGCTTCCAGTTTCTCACTGAAAGATCTGACAACTGCCTGAGCATGGTGATCAAGGCTTGGCGAAGACTAGGCAGTTGTCCCAGCTCCAAACTTGTATCTTTTGCACCCTTCCTGCTTATGACCTTTGTCCCCAAACTTTACCCCCTGCTGTGTACAATGTAGTTATCACTGACTGAGGAGTCTTCCGAGTGGCTTCCTCTGGCTACAGTGTGGAGTTTTAAGAAGAACTAAATGAGGCCCATCTTGATACTACAAAACTTCTTCTGCCCACAGGCATGGGCATGGATCCTTATTCTGGTGTATTCTGCTTTTAAACGTTTTAGGATCTTTTCTTCCTGGACTATTTAGCCATGATTGTGGGGAGGAGCAAGTCAGGTTTCTCATCTCAGAAGACTACCGACAAAACTGCTCAAAATATGAACCCGTCAGCTCACAGAGGACAGACAGCTTCAGAAGGGTTAGGTCTGCCCTTTCCCTTCCCTATAGTTTCTCTTGCTGAGGTGACAACAAGGTTCTCCTAATCTGAGGAAAACAGTGTAAGAGCGCTCCCTCCAAATCTATGCTACTGTTCTTCCTCTTCAATGAAACTGCCACATCACTCTCTGGACTCCATGGACTCCAGAGAATGACAGGGCAGAACCCCTGATGAAAGAGATCCTGTGAGGGCTGCTACTCTCCACATCGTGTTTTTCCCAGAAGGCCTGAAGAAAGGTAAGGACTCACAGCCAACCACACTGGTCATAAGAGCCAGTGTTACAGGATGCTTTGCACTGAAATTCACATTCCCTCCCCTCTTTTATATCTGTTTCAACAGAGACTTTATCAACAGATGGAGATTGTAGTTGTTTGCCTCCAGTTCTCTATGATTGGACAAGCAATGGAAATCTTCTCACTGGGGTGCTGGTCAAGCACAATAATCCCAAAGGAAATATTCCATAATCCTTCCAACCCTGGCAGGATCTTGCAATTCAAAGTGACAGTGAGGGCAGAAGAGAAAATGCCACTGCAGGTCCCTCACAGTTTCATTCTTCCTCATGATGTCATGGAAAATCTCCACAAAGTGATCACAAGGGACATCAGAAGTATGTCCCCACAAGCAAGATGCCTCCGCCTCTGTGGTGGATTTTTCTTATCTAGGGTTTATCCAGGGTTTTCCTCAACTGGTCTTTTTTTTTCTAATGGGAATCTATCCCTACAGGTATACTGTTAACTGTCCCAACAAGGGGATTAAGACGGTCTGTTCCTGCACACATGTGTTCCTTTTGGACTTTTCATTTCCCATTACTGTTAGCCAGCTCAAACAAATATAAGGAACATGTTTCTGGTTTTCATCTGTAGCTAACAAGTTACATGCAATCTCTCTTAAAAATTATGCAAGTTTGGATTGCCTAAAGAATGTAGACACATTAAAACTTGTCCCTGCATTAAGCCAATTAAGGAGAATAATCCCTAGAATGCATGGATTTATAATCTTATTGATATGAATGGAATGCTGTTTTGTTAGGAATTCATTGACCTTGGCTCTACTTTATTGCCTGAGGTCTGTTTTGAATTTTTTCCTTTTAGGTTACTCTTCTGCATTTCTTAGATTCCTGAAAACTACCTTCAAGCCTTTTTTGCAATAAGATAAAGTATAAGCAAACAAAAAGCTCTCTCTGCCTTTCTACAGTCCCCACACACATAAGGCCCAACTCAACTCAACGTATGCCTCAATTACTGTAAAAACCTTTTGGCTGGTTTCCCTGCCTCTATTTTCTCTTCTCACAAATGTTGGATTCCTCTTATTCAATATTGTTTTTTTCATCATGTCACCCAGCTGCTCAAAATGTGCAGTTGCTTGGTAATGTCACTGTAGTAGATATAATCTCTAGGCTTACATTCAAAATCCTCCATCAATTGCCCACACACTTCCAATTTTATCTCTCATGCTCACTAACAAGGTGATTCTGCTCTGATAATTCACAGTGATTGCCAGTCTCTCTACCTTCCGCTTGCAATGCCTAACTACTACTTCTGTTACTCTTGGAATACCAGCTAAGTATTCTGAGCTTCCGTTTCTCCCATCAGATAATGGTAATAATACTTTACAAAGGCTTTATGAGAAGAGATGGCAATCAAAGACTAAGCAAATAAGCTCATAAAAATACCTGTCTTCTAAAGTGCCTGGCTTATAGTTGGCACTCAATAAAAAAGTAAATTAGAACTTATTCCTTGCTGTTGTTTATACTGCTTGCCTAGTCCTGAAAAGCTCTGCTCCCTCATCACCTCTCCTTTTATAAAAATGAAAAAGTAGTTATCTCACCAACTCTGGACATTAGAGAGAGGGTTCAGTACTGGCACACTTCATGATTGAGTATATGGCCCTGGGCAGGGGATAGCAGTATTCTCCAAGTGGTCCCTCCGTGGAGACCTAGAAATATAGAGAAGGATATGCTACGCATGACTGACACAGAATTTGGAACACAATCAGTATCATCTACTGCTGCTTCTTAAAATTGATGTCTTGTTTGGCGTGGTTTGACACAAGGCAGTTGAGTTGATTGCTTCTTTTACCTGTGGCACATAGGAAAAGAGGTTACTAAGGAAAAACAACCAATGAATTGGACTTCTGCAGTAACGTTTTATTTTCCAGCTACAACAGTAGTAACTGTGTTACCTCTCAAAGGACCCCAGTCTTAGGAGTGATCTTAAATGGGACTTGTGATGAAAGAGGAATTTCAAATAATCATATCTTACTCTCAAATTATTTCGGTTAAATTTTCTTAACAATATGTAAGCATGTCATATTATTTTTATGTGTTCAAAATATAGAGCTGTGGGCAGGGCCTCTGTTTACCTTTCAATTGAATCACCATTAAAAACACATAACACAAATCACAAGAGCAGCTTCCTTCTATGATAGACTACTCATAAAGTTTTTCAGTTGGTCAGATCCAAAGATAACCCATGAGAGCAACACGTTTTGCATCGGCACACCTGTCATTTATGTATCTTGCTAATGCACATACTGTACTTTCCTCTAACTCTTAATCTCTAAAAGTACTAAATTTTTGGTAAAGGCAAAATCTCAAAGCAGCACATAGATTACAATGGACACTATTCCCACTGTTTCAAAACATCACATACTTTAAGTAAGTCAATGTAACACTCTCCATACTGTCAGCAAAACTACCCCAGACCCCAGAGAGCTGACCTCTCTTCATCCGACCTTGCTAAATATAGGAATGACTGTGTCAATCAATCTCAAAATACCTAAAAACAATCCAGGACCTGTTTGACTTTAGGTAGGATGAGAGTCCCAGGAACAAAAACAGTCTGTAGCTTCAATTTTTCCTAATTTATGCTTTTAATCATATTCCAGTTAAAAGAAAAACCCAAAGTATAGGCCCCAGATTTGACTTTTAAAAACCAGATGTCTGATGTTTTGGGTCCTCCTTTTAAATTAATACAGGCAAACAATGTTATCTCCATGTTAACAAAGAAATTCATCTCCCCCGCCCTTAGTGTTTCTTTTAGAGACTTTGGGTAAATGACTTGGTCCACTAGGCACATTTGCTCAGGACACAGCGAGTGCCAAGTCAGTCAGTTCCTTTATGGGAAATGACATTCGGCAGCCGGGCCTGGATCTCTCCTAAGCTCCACATATTGTTGAGGCAGCTCAGAGGATGCGTGTGGATCAGTCAGATGGTACCCGCAGCTGCTAACAGCCCCTGTGAACTGCTCTGACCTCCTGTGTCTACCATTTTCCTTTGGCTTTCCTTGCAAACTTCCCTCCTGTGCCCCGATGCTCACAGTAACAAGATGCTCATAGAGAACCCACACGCCTTTGTCAGGATAAAAATCACAATAATGAGATTTCAGGGAGCAGACTAATGGAAAGGAGAATGAGATATATTTTGCAGTGTTTTTTTGGTAGGAAGTTTTTTCTTTTTTTTCTTTAAAGCATAAGTGCCCTGCTTTTCTAAAAACGCGGGCTCCGATGCTATGATTAGCACCAGGCACTGGAGAGGATCCATCCCAGTGAACTGTTGATTTCAAGGCAGCTTTGCCTCTTGTTTTTCAAGCCTGGTAAGCAGGCACGTGAGAAAGTTGGGTCAGAGCTTGCAAAAGCAGTTTAGTACTTGGTGCCCAGCCATCAGAGAAAGCAGGCAAACAAGCACCTGGTTTATATCTGTTTTCATCTTACAAAGCGTGGCGGTGTCAAAGGTGGGGAGTGGGGCGGGAGCGGGGCTAACACAGGCATAGTTATTTTAGCCTTGTGTCATCTTGCAGCCGGTTCCCTTAGGACTTTGTGTGGGTTTGTCAAGGAAGCAAAAATTGGGTCAGAACAGTTTCCCACTCTACTACGATGTGCTTTGCATTGTCTCTATAGCCTTGGATTTAAATAAACCACATATATCATTACTAATGACTTCAGAAGACTTTGGTTAAAAAGGAATAATACAGGCTAACCTATTCTTGTTCTACTCCCATCGATCAGGTAGCATTATAAATTAATCTGTGTAACATCAGTCCTATCTTCCTGGGAAGGAAATGTTTTGTGATGACACACTTTAAGCTTGAGAGTTATTTTGTTCCATTTTGTTGGGGTTTTTTGTTAAAAAAAAACCTATTTTAAATTGACACAGGATGTCCCATATTTACTTGTGGCTATTAAATTTATGGCTGAAAGGAAATTGAGAATGTCATAAAATATTTTGATGACAGAACTGAGATATAAAATTGTCTTAATATAGTACACTCATGGGGAAAAAAATCTAACAATTACATAGCATGATTAAAACAACTGTTATAAGTATAAGGTCTGGCACTTGAAGTTGAAATGACAATCATCAAAGGAAGGATGAGTAGCTGTAGGTGAACAGTAGCACCGAGGGGACAACCATTGCACGCCAAGTGAAAAAAGCTCACACGTGGTTGCACGTCTTTCTAATGCCAAGAAGGAACAGATAATATTCTGGCTTTCCTAGTCACAGGCCAGGCCCACCCTGGAGTCAGGGGCCACATTCACATCTAGGTACTGCTCAGTCACTAAAAGAAGCTGACAGTGGTTATTCTGAAACTCTGAATATTCCTAAACTCCTTCACAGTCTGATTAAAGTCATTAATCCCCTATCCAGCAAGTATATGCAAATAACTTGGCAAATTATTTCCAGATCGGTATTCTGAATGACAGGCCCAGACTCTCATTTCTAACCCCAGATTAGGAACTCCTGATCTAGCCCATATCCAGAGCAAGCAGAACCAGAAGCTCCCTGGATCACAGCTTCATGCTGAGCCTCATCCTGATACAGGTGATTTGCTCATTCTTGAACAAACCCAAGACCAAGTCAGGTCGCTCCAGGGAAGCAGTCACTGACTTTAACCACTCTATTTTCTACTACAAAATGATGGGCTAGTGCCAACTCAATAACTTCTGGAAAATATCAGTCAAATACCTAAAATCTTTTACACACATACACATTTTACTGTTTTTTCCCCCTTCCTCCATTTAACGTTGGAATAATACTAGTTAAGTTTTATTAAACACTTACCCCACGCCCACACCCAGCCAAGCACCTTACCGGAGTACTCACAATAAATTTTCACAACAATCTTATGAAATGCATACTGTTGTTTTCACCAATTGAGAGGGTAGTAAGACAGAGAACAGTAATTTACCCAAGGCCACATACCCTGTGAAGCAGGGACCCTAGCAACTGCCTCCTCCTAATCTAATACTGTGCTGTGCTATCTTCCTAGTTCAGCAGGCCAGCTAGCTGCCTCCCTTCAGGAACGGGTGTTGGATCTGCATTGCATGGGTACTGGCTAACAGGTCATATTCACTCACCAACAAGGGAGCTTTGGATTCCAGGTCGAAATGTCTTGTTGAGTTGCCTGCCCTTTATATTTCTGGGCTTCACTTTCATTTCACATTGTCCTCAAGGTTTGTGAAGAAAGGCCCTCACTCTGTCCTCTCTTGCCATATACTATTTACCTACCCTGTTCCACCAACTCTGCATTATGAACCTTTGATGTTTAGGTTTATACTCGAAAGTCATTATTCTTCAGAGTCAGAATTTTTTGTTTGCTTGTTTCTCAGTATCATAGTCCTGACCTGATCCCAACATCTCTTGTAAACAAACAAACAAAAAAATATGAATTTGGGATTTCTCCCTAGTTCTAGGTCCATACATTGAATTAGTAAAATTCACCCTGCTGAAGTTTGAATACATTCAAAGAATGTTAATGTTTTGTCATATTTTTCTTGTTGGACTTCAGTGATAAAAGCCATAATGTAAGCTAGGTACACATTATGTCTAATTCCTGCCTATGATCCCCTTCCAGCTATCTCTTGATGAGCAAACTCATGCTTGCAAATCTTCCCTCCTTCTCCTATCACACTCTTCCTCGTATATTCTCAGACCTCTATACCCTAAGTGTTACCTTTATTCTTCTATCTGAAATTTTGGACCAGAGAATGTTGCTGTCACGAAAGAGTCTCATTTTGTGCTCATTAAACCAAAAAAGCAGGTAAGATGTCGCAAGAATCACTGTAAACTAAGATAGAAAATATTCAGGTCATGCAAAGGCCCGATCTCTTCCGATATGCACCTCCAATTTGGTTTTAAAGACTATGAGAGCCTGCAAATTAACTGAGAGCAGTAAGGAGGGGTGCAGGGCCCCTTCCTTCCCTGACCCCCTAAAGAGCACATTTCTAGTATCCACACTCCAGATTCTCATATTAATATGCCTCACAAATAATCCCACTAAACATCAAGCTGGGAAATGAACACTGACACAGCCCTGGTAAATTCCCCTAAACTGGGCCCTGGTGGGAGCAAAACACCTCGAAGTATATTTGTTATATTAGAATGGTCCTTCCAAAAGTCACCCACGATATGTATAAAAAAATCTCCTAATGAACATATCTGATAAATCATGATGATAGCCTCCATATTTCTTTGTTTAATTCTCAGTTTTCTTGTAAGCCCTTCTTGAAGTTTGGTTGTAACGGATCATTACGTCCATAATGTGCTCAGTGTTGGAGTGAATTTTGAACAGTTTTTAGGCTGCATACTGTTTTCTTCCAGATAATTTACTGGATTAAAATTAGCAGTGTGAAAAGCTGTAGAGAAATCTAAATGCCTGCCAAATCAAAGAAATAATCACATTTTTATGAATATTTAATATCATAGTCATGGCAAATAAGGCAAGTAATTAGTACTTACCATAAATTTGCAAAGTATTATTTTATGTAAATGTTACATTCTACTAGTTTGATATGAATTATTCATTGTATACCCAGACACTGACACAAACCAGTAAACATTTAAATCTATGTACTATTAGTTTACTTATCTTCGATGATTTTATGCAGGAAGTATACATTTTTCCATGAATCCATGTTTTCCCTTGTCTCAAAAAGAGACAAAAGATATATCAGAAAAACAGTGCCTAAAGGCATGCTAATATCTATTCAATACTAAAGACACATCTAATACCCACGTAATATAGGTGGGCTCCTCATGTGTACAGGTGGGGGGCGCCAGCTCTGCTGCTGCCTTTCCATCTATCGTGAGTGTTGTCAGCAGAAAGCCGCAATGAGTGATGCAAGAAAAGTGTGTTGGAGAGGTGAGCATGTATTGTAGAGTATGTAGTGAAGAATTAACCATAACCATATAACCTTGCCCTTTGCCCTCATTCTCTTGAGACGTGACCTCCAGACTCCTCAAGGGTCATGCCTAACAAGGACATCTTTGCTAGGACATTTTGGCCACTAGACAACCTAACAATTTGTTTTATGTTGGGTCATGGTATCTGCCAATCTCTGGAAGAATTGGAGGCTACAGATATCAGCTTGACATCTAAAAGGGCAAGAGACTAAAAAATGGCCACGCAGGAAGTGTTGTGACTGAGGCCCAAGTAAAATCTGCAGACACCCAGGCCAGGTGAGTTTCCCCGGTGGGCCACACTCTGTGTACATTATCACACATTATTGCCAGGAAGAGAAAGCCCTGTCCGTGGGAAGACAGTGGAAATCTCGGCACTGGCCTCTCCAGGATTCTGCCCCACCGTCACCTCCTTGCCTCTTTCTACTCTGTATCCCTTCCTTATAATGAGCCATTCCTGTGATATAGTGGCTTTCGGGGAGATTTGTGAGATGTAGGAAATTATAAAAATGGACAGTGATTTGAGAACCCCTTAAAATTGCAGCTGGCAGGCATCAAGAGGGAAAGACTGTTTGGGGTAAGCCATGCCGCTCTGATTTCTGACCTCATAAGTGAATAAATTTCACATAAACAGACAATCCAAAGAAACAGAATTCTATACTAAAACCAAATGACATCTTCTTCAGAGAAAAATGGTGGCACTGAGGCCATCTGAGACCCTGAAACCATCTGCCAGTCTGCCACAATAAGTTTTTTCATCCCACCAAAAGCCTCACTGCCCCTGCCCTGACTTCAGAGGTCAACTAACCTTTGCCCCAATCCCAGCTGTACAGTACCAGAGAAGACCAAGCCAAAGGACTCCTCCAAGCAGTGACTTCCTGAAATCCATGGCGTTTCTAGACCACCCCCAACCTCCATGCTCACTTCCAGCCCTCTTTGACTCAAACTTCCCCTTCTGTTATGATTTGAGTAAAAAATGTGTTTCAGAAATTTCATGTTAATAAGAGATGGGGCTTTTGGAAGATGATTACATCACAGGTCACTACATATGTCACTTGACTAATCCACTGATGATGTCATAGCTGGATGCACAGTCAGGAGACAGGGCCTGGTCAGAGAAAATAGTTCATTGAGAGCATGACCTGGAAGCACATGCTTTTGTGACCAGGACTTTTCCTTTATTCTCTCTGCTTCCTGAATGCCATAAGATGAACAACTTTTCTCCACCCTGCCCTTTGGCCATATGTTTCCACTTTGAAGCCATGAACCACACTTGCTACTGGAGACTTGGGTCAAAATGTTCAGGAATTCTTCCATCTACCTTTGCAGTTATGCTAGTGACTTCCTTACTACACTGTTCAGTTAAACAAGCAATAGAACTTCTGTTTTGCACAAATGTTTTGTTTCCTCTGTGAGCACTATGTGAACGTGTATGTAATTAAAGGGGAAACAGAAGATAAATTAAACTAAGTGTTACAACTGAGGGGATATAGATAGTCACACATCCAATGAACAGCAAGTCTAAAGTATTAACTCATACTTTGATTTCATATAACCAGCTGATAAATATTGTTCTTAATTTCACCAGAGTTGCCAAAACACAGATATTACATTCCAAAGTTATATATAAGAGCAACATTCAGAACATTCATGGGATTGCTAGGAAAGGAAGAAAAAAGAAGAAAGAAAAAGAAGAAGAAGGAGAAGGAGAAGGAGAAGGAGGAGGAGGAGGAGGAGAAACAACTAGTATTCAATACTCTTCTAACTCTTCTAACTCCCCACTATTCCATCCCTGACAAAAAGTAGGGCATTGAGTACATGTTCCAGAAAAAAATCTCTCATCAATGTCCAAGATCCTTGTCAAGTTAGGGAGGAGTATTCTAAGCAGACAGGGAGAAGAATGTTTGGAAAGTGTTATTTGAAGGACACTGGGAACTGGGAAAACTGGTGGAATCTATAGAGCGGCTTTCTTTCTAATATGCTGTCAATGGTTCACGGAACACTGGCCATCCAATGGAACAAGGAGAGGAAGTAATATCACTACTATGTAGCGTATGCTACAAAACCTCCCCCCTTAAGGAATTTACAATGCTCTCAATGAGCAGTTCATGTAACAGGCCATCATTAAAGTACATGCTTTACTGGCACACATCTTCCATGGGATTTTGCCAGGTGTCGCTGTTGATCTACCATTCCCTCCTGTGAGAGTCAGCAGGGTGAGATTATTGCCCTGCAATAATCTCCTCTGGTGAGATTTTTGCCAGGTAGGGCTGATGACCTGTATGCTGCTCCCATGGGATTTTGCTGGAAAGTTCTGTTGGACCCACACACACTTCTGTAGATGCTCCCTGTCTCAGTTAAATTTTTATTACTGGCACAGACTACCTAACATCAAAAACTTAAGAGAGAAAAGGGTTATCTCATCTCAGTTTCAGAAGATCTCAGTCCATCCCGGGGCAGCTGGCAATGGTGGAAGCATCCCTCCATTCGTAACCACAGGAAAGCTGTTCATCGCATCGCAATAGGCAGCAGAGCGAGGGAGGAAGGGTGGAGCCAGCATATATTCTTCTAGATTAAGCCTCAGGTAGCTTCCCTTTCCGGGTTAAGATCCAAATATTTGCCCCTTCCAGCCAGAGGAAAACTTCTGGATATTTCTTAAACTGCAATGACAAAGTTAACTTGCTCTTTTGCTGTTTTCTGCTTTCATTAAGATAATTTTGTCATTCAAGGTCATGTAAAGGTTTGAAAGTTGTCTAGTCACAGCTGAATTATGCTATCTATAAGACCAAACATGAAGGGGGAATACAATAGGAGATTTTTAAAATCCAACAGCTACAAGCACAGAATGAAAAGGAACCATAAGTTGGGGAAAAGGGAGGGAGAGAAAGGGAATTTAAATAAGGCTTTGTTCTGAAGTAAAATGACCACTAAATGATTCCAAAAATGACAAGGAATAAAGACAAATAATACAGACTGTTTTTTTGCTTAATTTTATTTGGTAAAAAAATTGGTGAAACAATAAATTTCTTGGCACAAATCTGTTAGACAAGTTGAATTTTTTGTTTTTCCTTCAGTTGCTTTTGATTTATATTTTTCATTTAAAACTTTGTGATCATTGTATCTTGAAAAGTACAACTCCTATCAAAGAGATCTGACCCATGTTAAGGTGTTGATCATCACAAGAGCAAAAATTAATGAAATAGAAACTAAAAAAAAAAAAAAATACAAAGGATCAATGGATCAAAGAGTTGGTTCTCTTCAAAAGGATAAATATTATTGATAAATCTCTAGCCAAACTCATCAAAAGAAGGAAAGGAAAAAGTACATATCAATGCAATAAAAAAGGAAAAAGACAAAATCACAACTGCAAAAAGCACTGATTAAATTAAAAGGATTGTAATAAACTATTTTCAAGATTTGTATTCCAATAAATTCAAAAACCTAGAAGAAAGGAATAAACTTTTCGACATGTATGACAGACCAAAACTGAGGCAAGAAGATATAAGAACACTAAACTGACCTATAACCAGCAGGAATTGAGGTGGTAATAAAGTGTCTACCAAGAATGGAAAGCCCAGGATTTGCTGGCTTCACTGCAGAATTTTATGAAAACTTCAGGGAAGAGCTAATGCCAATGCTTCTAAAACTTTTCCATGAAACTGAAGGAAAAGGAACACTGCCAATTTCCTCCCTGGGAACCAGCAATATCCTGATAACAACGCCAGATAAAGACTTTTTAAAAAATTATAGATTAATTTCTTTAATGAATATAGACATTAAAAATCCTTGACTAGATACTTAAAAATTGAAGGCAACAAACTATTATAAAGGTTGTGCACCATGACCAAGTTGGCTTCATCCCAGGGATGCAAGAAGGTTCCAACATATATAAATCAAATAATGTAATACACCACATAAACAACAGCAAGGACAAAAGTCACCTGATTATCTCAATTGACACAGAAAAAGGATTTTACAAAATCCAACATCTATGATTAAAAAATAATAATAATAAAATTAAATAAGTAGAGAAGGCCC
Organism: Ctenodactylus gundi; assembly: GCA_004027205.1. Lineage (NCBI taxonomy): Eukaryota > Metazoa > Chordata > Mammalia > Rodentia > Ctenodactylidae > Ctenodactylus > Ctenodactylus gundi. The sequence goes on along the minus strand of PVKB01004990.1, from coordinate 45,781 downwards.
TTACGTCAAGTTGATGAAAGCCATTTATGGGGATGGAGGAATGGCACAGTAGTTAATGCAGTTGCCTAGCAAGCGAAAGGCCCTGAGTTTAATTTCCTAGCACCACAGAAAGCCAGGTGTGGTGGTGCACAGGAGGCTGAGGCAGGAGGATTGCCATCAGTCCAAGGCTGGCATGGGCTACACAGTGAATTCAGGACCAGCCTGGGCTACAGAGCAAGATCCTGTCTCACAACAACAACAACAACAAAAGCCATTTATGACAAAACTACTGCCAACATCATGCTAAATAAGGAAAAACTGAAAATACTTCCCCCTAAATTCAGGAACAAGACAAAGGCATTCACTCTCACCACTCCTGTTCAATACAGTACTCAAATCCTTAGCCAGAGCTATCGGCCAGAAGAATAAAACAAAAGGGACACAGACGAGAAAGGAAGAAGCCAAACTATCCTCAGTTGCAGACAGTCATGATTTTGTATACAAGACCCCACAAACTTGCAGAAGACTCTTAGAACTAATACACAAATTCAGCAAAGTTGCAGGATGCAAAATCAATAGTATCCCTGTACTTCCACATGGAAAACACAGAAAGAGAGATCAGAAAAACAATCTCACTCACAATATCCTCAAAGACAGATAAGGAGGAAGGAGGAAGGAGGAAGGGAGATAAAAATGATCAAAATGCAATATGCACCTCCACCATTTCTCAACGTAATTATTATGTTTAGCAAACACATACAAAAATAATTTTAGTAAAATAAGTAAATACAACAACTTTTCAGGGCATGGTCTCATAGGCCTGTAATCCCAGTACTTAGGGAGGACAAGAGAATCCTGAGATTGAGGTCAACTTGGGCTACATCATTAGACTTGCTCTCAAAAACAAAAGAAAGAAGAGTAGAAAAGATGCTATAATCAACTAAGAAACAGATAAAATTAAACTTAACGATGTGTACCAGGTAGACTCAGCCTACAGGTTACTCATTCTAAACCGCATTGTTGCTCAAATGTGACTGAAAGGTTAGGACACTGATTTTCAACCATCAGTCACTTCTCCTCTAACATGAGACCACATAAAACTAACAACTGAAATAGTATTTTGGTGATTGAGAATAAACAAAAAAGTGTAACTACAGGTGACTGATCAGAGACCTTCAGAGCATATCAGACCTTCAGATAAAGATGTGAGGTGACACAAGAAAGGCACAAGAGCTATCAAAATCAAGATGGAGTCATTTGCATTAGCCCTACCATAAATTATAAGCTTATAAAACAAAGTGCTTTATGCATGAGGGCCTAGATTTAACAAGGGTTTCTGCTAAAGTCATGAGTTTGTCCTGATTCAACAGAACTGCCATAGAAAAACCCAGATCTGAAAATATTCACTTGAAAAATATGGACCAAAGGACAACACAAAGCTGGTATAATAACTAAATGAGTTGTTGGGTGTACAGTTTTGTCTTCCCTACAATTCTCCCATAATGCACTAAACCTGCTGATTTAATACAACAGAAGCTAATGTTAAGCTGTCATAACACCCACAGCTCATAGGTAGAGCTTGAACATTGCTATGGACTTGGATTTAGACTCGACTTTTAATGACGCTTAGTACAATGTTTTAGGTACATACACAACTAAGCCCATGCTAGAGTACACTGTGTTTGATGCCCAAGATGGCTAAGTACCACACAGGTGGAAGAGAGAGAGTTGCTCTCTGTATTGAAGAAAAATCCCTTCACACCTCATAAATATAAGATGGACTCATTGCACTTAAAGATTACACTGACTACTTAGAAAAAGTTCAGTCTGCTTGCTATAATATAATAAAGTATGTCACAATCAGCTGTTGTCTGTGATGTTGTGGAATTTGGCTGAAAATTAAATGATGGGGTTCTACCCAAAGAGCATCAAGGAAGATAGATGTGACAAGATTGGAAGGGTGGTGAGGCACATGGTGTGGTTTGGGAGGTATCATATCTGAAAAAATTAGAACACTTGTCCCCATGTACCTAAAACATACTCTTCTTCATACCCAAAAAAGACCGTTCCAAAGCGAAGGAGAGCAGTCGAAGCAGACAAGAACTGGACTGTCCCAAAAAGTATTACCTGAAAGACACTGGGTAGGAACAGGGCAAACTAGTAATTTGTAGGAGCTGGCTTCAGGCACATATGTCAAATCAGCTGCTCCTTGGAATACTGGTCATACAACGAAAGGACGAGAGCTATACGTCACTACTATGTAATCTAATCTATAAAACCCCCTCCGTGCAGTAACCTACAGAACTTTTGCTGAGCAATTCATTTACCTGAGTGCCAAAGCCTGCTGAGTGACATTATTACTGGTGTGTGTCTCTAACAGATTTCGGTGGGTATTGCTGTTGACGTGGACATTTCTCCCATGACATTTTAACCACATGGAGCCACTGTCTTCTACCTTCCTCGATGACATTTTGCCATAAAGCACTGTTTGACTCGTACATACTGTGGACTCATCACTTGTAAGTCATAATGATCCCTTTGCTTCCCTGTTACTAATGTTATTTAGTTTTAATGAACCTCTGTTTCTCTCTCTCAAAAAGAAAACATCTCCAGGTATTTACTTCTCTGTCTCTTAGTGACCTACTCCACTGCCCCAGCACATGTGGGCTCTTGCTTAGCAAGAATTAGGGAGACCTAAAAAAGAGCTGGAGATTACAAAAAGAAAAAGATGTCGTGTGCTGCAAATCTCCACCCTCTCCGAGGTTAAGAAACTACTCAGTCTCTGTCCCTTCCACTGAGTCTACAATCAAGAGCTTTGACAGATGTCTCCGAGAGTTTGGTATGTGTCATATAGAGGTGGAGGATGCAGTGGATTGGCATTTATCCCTGGGGTTTTCACACGGAGGAAAATGACTCACCAGCTTGTGTGACAGTTGAAGTGAAGTGGCTAGGTCAGGGCCTCTCTGCGCTCCTAGACTTTCTTGGGCCACAGAACGACCAAGCGCTCCCAGGTTTGACCTCCCACATGAGAAATCAGTACATCGACATCTTATGACCACCTGGATAGGGAGGCAAACCAAACAGAGCATGAACCTCTAGATTCCCAGGGTTGAGGAAGGAGGTGTATATAACCAGCCAGTAGACAGAAATACACTAGAAGATAAGAAAACCCTAGACTCACTTCACTAAGCATGATGTTCTCATGCTTCTTCCACTTGCCTGTAGAAGCCTCCACGCTGTTGGACTTTATAGATGCATAGTATTCCATTGTGTATAAATACCACAGTTTGTGTATCCACTGGTGTGTTGATGGGTATTTTGGTGACTTCCAAATTTTAGCTATTGTTAGTTGTGTTGCTATGAAGATGGGTATACATATAGCTCTGCACAACTATATCATGGAACTTAAAATGAAAAACAAAGTGAAACAGTGGGGGTAGGGTGGGGAGGGAGGGAAGGGTGGGTAGGTGGAGGGACAAAAGGAGAGTGGGAAAGTACTTGTCACCTTGACAAGATACGTAGGTGCACAAAATGCTCAATTTCATTGTAAACCTTAAATTTTGCACTTATACATATCAATATAATGGGGGGGGAAAAGAAAACTCCAGAAGTGTATGTGGTGGGGGGAGATCGAAAACAATTCATGAGAGTATGTAGTAGTCCATTTGGGTTTTTACAGCAAAACACCATAAACGAGGTGGCTTATAAACAACAAAAAGTTACTTCTTACAGTTCTGGAGGCTAAAAGTCAAATATCAATGCACCAACAGATTTGCTGTTTAGTGAGGTCCATTGCTTCCTGGTCTGTAAGTGGCTGGAGTCCTTACATGATAGAAGGAGTAGGAGAAATCTGTGGGCTTTCTTTTTTATAAGACCAGTAAACTTATTCAAGAGGACTCCATCCCTAGGGCCCAATTACCTCCCAAAAGTCCCACCTCCATATACCATCACTGGAGGGGGCTGGCGTTTCAACATACAAGTTGGGGAGTGAGGCACATTCAGACCGGTAACTTACAAAAGAGAAGACACTTTACAAATCTTCCAAGTCCGGGAGGTACTCATACTAACAGAGATATCTTCCTGCCTCTCTTCTTCCTCCCATAAAGATCGCCCTCAACTCTGGTGCTGTGTGGAGTAAGTGTACAGGGTGACTGTATGGGTGAGAAGAAACCGGCATCTCCCACCCCTACAAGTTTGGCCCAACAATGCAAAAGGAAAAAAAAAACTGACCAATAAATTTAAAAAGGTATTTGATGTTATGTGTCCTTGCTTGGACTTACCAATTATTAAACTAACATTATTTTTTTTACTAAATATAAACAGAAGTACTTTTATTAGCTACAGCTAACCAGAAAATCAAGGCTAAAACCAAACACACGATCAGGGAAATGGATGAAGGGCTTTTCCTGCATTTGCCTCCTGAGCCCTACTTGCTCAACATAATGATATTAAACTGTGTCCTTGCCAGGCTTCCTAAGCCAGTTCTCCCATATGTTTTCCATATATTGGTAAAGCAAAGCACCTGCCACAGTGCCACTTGAAGTGAAGTGGCACTGTCTGAGAGAAAATTGGACCATAAAGACTACTGAGGTCCTCACTCTTTTGAGTAAATAATCCTCACACCCTAGGACTTCTAGACCAGCCTGGAGGGGAAGGAGATGAGGCGCTGTGAGAGGTGTTAACACTCACGTCTTCTACCAACACTCCTTCCATTCCAGACCCAAATGTACAGCCAGGAGTTAAGCTAGAGAAGCGATGACAAAAAGACTGCTGCCTCTTGCGAACTGAGTGGCAACATCTGAAAAGGGCCCCAAAGCAATTCCACTGGGTGATTGTTCTTCCCATGACCGATAGTTTTTACATCAATGAAAGCCCTCCCCCTGCCCTTGCCACAGCAGAAGCCCCCCTTCGCGATGGCGCTCAAGCTCTCCTCGCCTCAGCCCAGCCCAGGCCAGTTCCCAGCAAACAGAGAAAGGATGCTGTCAGATTTAGAGCTGAATTTAAAAAGTGTAATTTCTAAACCTAGAATAAAACTTGAAACATTTGGAATTTGTATTGCTTTTGGCTCTGGTAACGATGAGTTTGAAGCCACTGCAGATTTTGTGATCTATTTCCCTGGGGAGCCTTAGAGGCTGGTAGATAAACTTCACTGTGATCCTAGTAAAGTATGGACACTGTGAGGTCTTGAAATATTTGATACACACGAACTGTGAGGCTGCATTTCCAAGCACTGGCTCCATTTGTGGTTACCATCGAATGCTCTCCCAAGTAAGCCAAAGAACCATTTGAAGAGTTTGTAACTCTAGGAAAAAACCCTCTTCCTCATCAGTAATTTTTCCTTATGGTACCAGGACAAAAGCTCTGATTTTTTATCTGTCTATAGTTAACAGCAGAAATAATTCTGATGCCTTCATATACTCCCAAAACAAAACACACAAATACCCACATATGCACACACACACACACACACACACACACACACACACACACACACACACACAGTCCAAGCATGGGAGAGTATGCCTGACAAATACAGTGAGCAGGAAGGAGCTGGGAAGCGCAGCCATGTGCTCCGTAGGACTTTTCTTGGCTTGAAGGGTTTGGTCTGTGCTTGCAAGCCACATGCTGTAAATGAGGAAGTCCACTGCGGAGTTGACAGGTAAGATACAGTAAGTGCCTATCAGAAGTCAACTCACAAAACCCAGCCTTTGACAACACACTGTGACGCTCGGTGGGAAACATTAAATTTGCCAGCTGGCCCAGCAACAATGAGAACAACATCCAGGAGGCTCAGCTTCCTATCTCCCACAGACAGGGGCCAGCCCCTTTTGATTTCAGGTTGGCATGCAGAAAGGACGAGAAACGGAGACAATAATTGCTTCTGATCAAAAGATTGTGAAGAAGAAAATAAAGCAGTGGAAATCACTCCGTTAATCGTGCTCCTCTGGACTTGCGTCAACACAAAGTGAATACACAAGCTAGGATCCTGGCCCAGGGAATATTAGAGCAGGAAACAGGAGTCTACCCACACAGACAAAAAGATGGAGCTCATGGAAATGTTTGCCTTTCATTTATTTTGAGCAAACATTTCCTTTCACGTAACAGACTCATCCTGATCAGCAACTTCCACCTGGTGTTCTTTAAGCCAGATGGAAGTGTAAATTATTTAAATACATGATCTTCCATTAGCTGTTGAGCTTAAGTGCCTCGAAAAAAATTTAAAGTGCCTTCCAGGATTCTAGAAAGCATTTGCTCTTAGATAAACATATTTTCAAGACACAACTCCAATGACAGCAATTTTTAGATTTTAAAAGAGTCAGCATTAGCATCTATATGTAATTATGACTTCTGCAAGAGTGTTTACACTGTAAAACTAAAATCTAATGAGTTAACTAAGGATTTTTCCCCTCCACACAATATCATTCCATAAAAACCAAACGTCATGTTCATCATGACACACTGAGGCGCCGTAATGGTCCATCTTGCACAGCTTCCCCATTCACGGTTTAAACATATTTTTCCAAAATATATGTTTTTTAGTGAAGTATAAGCTTAATCACTTTTCTATGGGGAAATCATGTCAGCATTCATCATGATACACTAACTGCTGTGTTTATGTGTGCATGCAGTGTGTAATAGTGGATTCATAAGAACAAACACATCCTAGTTGACTTTCAAGACTGTAATTATTCACTTGATTATAGAATTATAAAGACAATATGTTATTGCTAAGTATTTAAAATATGTAAAATTTTAGAAAGTAAAAAGTTTGAAGAAACCATCAACTGGTATTTATCGTATCTTGTCAAAATGTGAAGTCTGATTCTTTGGCTCAAGACCCAAGTTTTTGCACTTCTATCATGTTCTCAGATGATATTGCTACTACTCTTGAATAACAGTGTTAATTCTTACATGCGCCCTCATTAGCCCTTCTGGGAAAGGTAATTCTTGCACATGTAAGGTTATCAGATTTCACAAAATGAAAAATTGTTTCTTTGCTTGGTTTAGCACTACCAAGTTTTATATCTAACAGTAATCATACCATCAAATCAAGAGTACAACACTGAGCAGTACTATATTTGGCCATATTCTGTTACTATAGAAAAATACTAGAGCCTGAGAACTTGGAAAAAAAGGTTTGTGTAGTTCACAGTTTTGTATAGTGAAAACCCAGTATTAAGCAGCCTCATCTCTTTGACCTGGTGCGACATGGCAGATATAATAGCAACATAAGGTGGGAGCACATGCAGAAGACACTCAGGGTCCAAGACTTTTTTTTAATAACTTACACTCTTAGGCACTAATCAAGAACTATATTAATCACTGCCAAGGGCAAGTCTCTCAGTGACCTAAAGTCGCCCCATCCGTCTCACTTCACAGGTCCTTACCACCAGTTCCCTGGGAACCAAGCCCCCAGCATATTTGACTTTGATAGACACACTCAAACTATTTCCAAATCATAGTAGTTTCTACTGTCTTCAAACTTATTTTGGAACAAAAAGTTATTCACTAACAGACATTTTACTCAGTCAATCTGTAAAGATAAAAGTGGAAATGTCCCCTCACCTTGCCCGTGTGTGTGTGTGTGTCTGTGTGTGTGTGTGTGTGTCTGTGTGTGTGTGTGTGTGTTTCTGTATGTGTGTGTTGGAGAGCATCATTCACTGGTCCTCTCTAAACTTAACCCCAACTCTTGTAACAGCCACAAGAGATCAGATGACAGAAGTCCTCAACTTTGACAAAGTGAGTCCAAAAACCGTGACTTTGGTTAGTTACTTCTTACGTTCTGGACCCTGTTTTTGTGTAGATGAGCTTCTCAAAAGTGTGGTCCATGTTGACTTGACCCCTTAACTGAGAAGCACACCAGCGCATACCTGCATTCTGAGTCTTATTTCAAGCTCTACTTCCCACTTCTTTTGCATGACCTTAATTTTTTTAATTGCGCTTTGACAGTGCCCATTTGATTTTCCTTTTCCTTTCTTATTCTGCCAATATTGTTTTTCATTCCCATAACTCCTTTGAATAAAATCACTCTCTTTCTTCACCTTTTCTTTCCACTTCCACTACTAGTGGGAGGCTGGAGGTGATCATGCTAGTGTGCTAGTGTAACATGTCTTCTCTACCATTACCATCCTCCCCCATCCCGGAATCGGGCCACTTCAGGGCAAGTGGGGCCAAGGCACTTCACCACTGCACTACATCATCTCAGCTGAGGTTTCTGCTTTCAACAAAATTTACTCCACAGGCCTACCTCTTCAGGTTTCCTGCCTTTTCCTGCTATAAACGCAGTTTATTTCTAAATATACTTTCTTTACATATGTGTGGTTTGAAAGACTTACAAATAATACACTTCTTTTCCCCAAACAAGGTCCCAGTTGAGACACACTGAGCCTGGAAGGTGAAAATAAAATACAAACCTCTGTTCTTGATAAAGCTTGGGGAGAAATTAACATGAGAATACTAAATGAGACTGCTAAGAACGTTTTTCAACATAGTTAAAACTATAGATTCTGTTCAGGGACTGCTGGGGTGCTACAAGTGCACGTCCTTCTACCCCAGTACCCTTTTCCTATAGTGCCAGATACTAGGCAGAACTGGTCCAGCTAAGTTCACTGCAAAAATCAAATAAGTGCACATTCTCTGCAGATTGGCAAAATTGGGACTCAGATTGAGAAATGAGCCCACTCCGTCTTTCTCTCAAACTTGCCTGTCGGGTATCTCTTTGTTTGCTCAGTGTTCTCTGAAGAGACCGAGTAAGAGGGAGAGGGAGAGGATACCAGTCCACAAGCAAAAAGGAAGAAAAAGAATAAGCATTGTGCCCTAAATATGGTCTTTTTACAGACAATTTAACAACATTTTTGAATTTTGTCCTTACATCTAGATATCCTTGCTGACACTGACACCAAAAAAATCTGCCTTATTAGCCATTAATTTACAAATCTTCAAAAAATTTTATTAACTGGAGCAAACTTATTTGACAAAGCATCAGGCCAAGATTTGTTAGGTCTACAAGTATAAGACAGTGTTTATGCCTTAGAATGCTTACAAATTTAGTGGGAGACACTAGATTTGAACAAGTAAAACTATGTGATAACTATGTGATTACAACTCAATGATATTACGAAAAATGCCATATATTAGGACATAATTAACTTCTACAATGATTCAGAGTAAATCAAAAATTTAGAAAATGAAGTAATTTTGCACTTCAGTTTAAATATAAGATATTCTTTAAAGGTCTTATATGATTGGAAGATAACTGGACCAAGGGGGAATTGTATTCACCAATGGCTTAATCAATTGATAGCTTCATGTGCTATTAGGAAATTAAGACTTGATTGAGGGAATGGGCCATCAGGAGTAGGAAGGATGTATTATTGTGTCTAGCCCCTTCCTCTTCTACTTCCTCATCATCTAATGATGAACAGCTTTCTTCCTCAAAAGGCCCCCCACTTGCAGGTTTTGCCTTTGAGCTGCCTGACCATATATGGACTAAGACCTCTAAAATTGTGAGCTAGGACTTTTTAAAATAAGTGGTGCCCAACTAACAGAGCTACACAAATGTCTCCTTGGGGAACTCACTTAAAATTTTGAGATTTTAATTAAAAATGGGCTGTTCAACTTACCTAGAGGAAATAATGCCCCAACAATAGTAAGGAGGCCAGGGAAGATCAGATGTCCCAGAGAAGCAAAGGAAGACAGCAGCCCAAGAAGCAGCCCCATGCTGAATGAGAGCAGCCCCAAGGCCCTGGCATCCTCAGATGGAGAAAAGCCCAGATCCTGGAGCCTCTGACAAAATTAAGCACAGATCCAGAAGAAGTAGGAACTGACAAGAGCTCTAGTTCCAGTCTCCAAAGACAAGCCAGCAGGAAGTGCACACTGCGAACACAATGTGAGCTTCCCCTAGAACAGGTCTCCTGGAACCTAGACCAGAAGTGCTCAGCAGCCATAACACAGGCAGTGATGTAAGCAGGAGCCATTAAAAAAAAATCAAATCAGAGTGATAGTTGGAGTTAGGGAGAGGACAGAATTGTGGGAGCATCAAAAAGGATAAGGGCAAGGGATTGTAATCTTGATGTGATATATGTCACATAAGATATTCAGGTTTAATGTAAACATTATGCATTGCACATGTACATATATATTAATAAAATGGGGAAACTACACTTGTGAGCTAAAATAACCTCTCCTCCTTTTAGTGTGATTGTGAGGCATCGTGAGTAGCTCAGATGTCTTATCGTCTGGGGTGGTGGAACAGGTAAACTGGATCTTCAGAAATGGGCAAAGCTTTAAGAAAACAAACAGGAGAAGCCAGAGCGTTCTTCATGCCCCTTAATGGAGGTGGTACCTGAGGACAAGCCTGGGTAGCAACTGATGCTCAGACCTGTCTGAGTCTGAGTGGACCCCACAGTTCAAAGTTATTATCCCTTAGGTTTTGCGATTATTAAGGTATATGGAAACAGTGGAAAAGAACAAATGCCTAGTAAGTAGTTTGCATTATCATCATCACAACTTTTTCCACCAGCTGAACTGCCATTGTTTTCTGGTGCAGATAAAATTTAATTAGTATACAGTTTAATGGATTCTCATATAAACAGCCTGTTCAGACTTTTCTAAATATCACCCTTCAAAACATAAAAAGACTGAGAGAACAGCTCTGTGGTGAATCCCTTATCCAGCTTGCATAAGACCCTGAATTCCATCCCCAGGTTGGAAAAAAAGAAAAAGAAAAACCTTTCCAATTACAAGCATTTTAAAAATAATGGCATATGTAATCACTGCCCAGAATCAACAATTATCAATTCCTCACTAAGCTATACTATTTCTATTTTATTTTATTTCTATTTCTATTACTATTTTAAAGCAAATCCAGAAACTTGATCAATTCATAATTTTTCATATACATATTTTGAAAACTGTAACCACAATGTCCTAGTCACATCTTTAAAAACTTTAAATATCTAAACAATGCTTAAATATTCCACAAATCATTCTAAAAGAATTTTAATTGATTTCAAACAAATTTTAAATAAATGCATACATAACAATTATCATGTCTCTTACATTTCTTGATCAATACTTTCTGCTTCTATCTTCTCCCTTAGGGGAAGGGGGAGAAGGGACAGCTCTTGAAATTTACATGTGGACGATGCTAAGTGGTTTGTCCTATAAAGATTTCCACTGGGAGTTTTGTTGTTCCAAAGATATGTTATTTCATTAGTTCCAAAAATGATCATTTTATTTTATTTTTCTTAATCTATTTTTATTAGTTTAATAGTTTGGTAAACTTCCTCCGATCGATTATTTAAATGCTCAGGGCTCTGGTATATATGAGAAAGTCAGCATAAATGCTTGATTTTAAAAATATTGAGTTGGTTCCCTAACATTTTCCATAGGTGGTAATTGATAGGATTTTTGGTCTTGAATCATTTGTGAATTGCATGTATATTCAAAAAGTTTGGGCTCGCTATATTTATTACTTTTATTGACAAATTGTTTGCCAGTGAGAGCCTTTTCCAGTTGTCCCTTGGGTTGCGTCTTCAGCAGTCTTTGCTAGTTTCTGGGCTCTACAGTATAATAAAATGTATCAGCCTCACCTTGAACATTTCCTGGCCCAGATCTGCCACTTCTCTGAGTAATCTCGGCTCCTTTAGGAGGAAATGGTGCTCACAGACCAGAACTTTGGCAGCAAGTTGCTGAGTGCTAGTGGGCTGGTCTTTCTTTGTTCCAAGGTTTTTCCACAAACACAGCTAGAAAAATACTGTTTGGTTGTTGTTTCAAGACAAGATATGGCATGGACTCACACTTGTGTTTCTGACTCAAAGCTGGGACTTGGCCTCATTTGTACCACTCCTTTCATCCAATACACACATAGCTAGTTACTCACTTTACCCACACAATTCATAGTCAATGATCTTTAGTAATGCCAATATTACCATCTATAATAGGAGTATTGGGGAAAAAACTTTTTAAAAATATTTTTCAATTCTATTTTCTTTAGCACATATCCTACTATGGAAATATGGTCAAATAACTGTGATTCTGGCTGAAGGAATGGCACAGCAGCTAAAGCGCTTGTGTTGCAAGCACAAGGCTCTGAGTTCAATTCCCAAGCACCACATGAAGCTGGGCATGGCAATGCGCACCTGTAATCCCAGAACTCAGGAGGCTGAAGCAAGAGGATTACCACAAGTCCAAGGTGAGCCTGGGCTCCATAGTGAGTTCAGAACCAGCTTGGGCTACAGATTGAGGCACTGTCTCCAAACAAACAAAAAAGAACCTGTGTTTTAAAGCCGCTTGATATGGTTTATTTTTCGTATGTTATATTAGTAATTTTAAAATATCTTCATGATTTAATATTAATTTTACTTTCTAGAATTTTATATTTAACGTTTGCCTTATAATTATGTGAATAGATATATGATTTCAAAATCAAAATGTTGTGTCTCCAGAGGAACATAAAGCTTCTACTATGTATACAAATAAACGTACACAGACACACACATTTGTGGGTTAAAGTTTGTTTATGGATGATTTCATTCCTCAAAAAAGATATGTCGAAGTCTAACCAAACCTAATGCACCTATGAATGTGACGTTAGAAAATATATCTTTGTAGATGTAATCCAGTTAGCAGGTGATACTAGAGTATGGTGGACCATCATTCAGTGTCTGCTATATTTATTAGAAAAAGAAAAGGGAGATTTAGATCCAGACACACAGACACACTCAGGAGTTAGACAGTCATATTATTAGGCACAAACCAATGTGTGGTGTATCTAAAAAGGAAACATCAAATCTGTCCATTAACCAGCCACAGCTAGCAAGAGACAAGTTAGGACTCTTTCTCCTGAGGAACAAGCCCCTGCCAACATCTTGATTTTAGACTTCTGACATCCCGAACTGCACAGAATATATTTCTGTTGCTTTAAGTTACTTGGTTTGGCACATTAATACAGCAGCCCTATCTAGCTCCTTGCCCACCCAACCGTTTTGTCCTTAGGTAAAAGTATTATATGACATATTTTTCTTCACCTTGTTTATTTCACCTAAAATATATCTGGAAGATTATAAATAATCCATGTAAAGACAGTCTTCATGCCCTTTTTCAGGTATACAGCACTACAGCTTGTGCATTCATCATAGTTTATTCAAGTAGTTCTCAGTTGATCAAAATATAAGCTTTTACTACGATCACTAATGCTACCAGTATCTCCAGAAAAATTTCTCTATATTTTTGCCAGTACTGCTTTATGGTAAGATCCTAGGGTAGAATGGCAAAGCTCAGGGGTAAGCACATGTATAACACTGTTGAATATTACCAAATTCCTTCCCAAAAGGTTTTTCAATTTGGCATTCAAATCACCCACATATGAGAATGCCAATTTCTCCACCCATTCAACAACACAGCCACTAGCAAACCCGGTCCCTTTGCCAATTCACCAGGTGAGAAATGGTTTCCCTGCATAGCCGGCATGCGCATTTCTCTTATAAGCTCAAGCAGGGCTCACTTCACAGTGTGCAGAATGGGCCACAGGCGCTGGAGACTCCTCACCTCTGCCTGTCTCCTTAGTCCCACTATCATCACTAGCCCACCATATATATATATATATATATATATATATATATATATATATATATATATATATATATATATGTTTTTCATTTTCTAATGTGCAGTATTAAGTATATTTCCAATTTTAAAAAATTACCACATGACATTTTTTAAAAAATTCTACTAGGTCACCCCACTACATCAAACCTATACTACACTTACTTTAATAAATGTCACTTTAGTATCAATCAAGAACTCAACAAGGTTCTAGGAAAACTTAAACTATTTTAAGGGAAACAGAAGATGCTCTTTCTTAAAATCATAGGAAACAACCTTAAAACAACCTTAAAACCTAGAAACAAATATAAAAAACAACAGATATATTTAAAGCAACATAAAGTCATGAAAATTTATGCAAATAACACTAATGTAAACATGTATATGCACATACATAACAAAGTAAGGCATAGTTAAAAGAGTCATAAAGATCAGGAAGGAATAATTAGCCAAGGAATTATCTCAATTTTATTTTAAGACAAATATATTGAGCAAATATACTACAGGCATAAACGCTTCTGTAAATGATAAAAGACTTGGCTCTGGAGTCATCCATAGGCTAGCACAGAGTAGCCAACCCAAATATTTTCCTTTTCTCAATCACCTGAGATGCGCTGCCTTCTCTAACTGAGGAATCTCCCTGGAAATAAAAATCCTCAATGCTGGTGTGAAGCAAAAGCACATGAAGACCAGAAAGTAACAGGGAAGTGTAAGGTGAAGCACAAAAGCTGCGCCTGAAACTGCGACTGGTAACCAGGCTCCGGCATCACCTGCCATGGGTGTGCACCTTGACTCTGCAGCTAACTAGCTATGTAAGTTTCTGTGAGGTTATTTTTTTTTTTTTGAGTTAGACTGTGACTTAGTTATCCCATGGATTGCATAAACACATATTCATTATTATGTAAGTAGTGATTAATAATAAAACCTATCCCATTGGGTTGCTGGTGAGGAATGAATAAGGGGGAAATATTAAATTCTATGACTTCTGTTTTCACGGAACACAGGCTAATTTGTAGCAGTCATATTCCCACTGAGAAAAACTGAAAATTTTTGATAGGAAAAATATCTGGAGATAAAGCACATAGATGTTAATGTAAGGTAAGTATCCCCCACCTCCCATTCACATGCCATTGTCATGGCTGCAAAGTGAAGCAGACTGAGGCCAGGAGACTTGACTAAATAGTGGGTGGGGGACAGAAAAAGCAATAGGTATTTTATAGTCTTACTGATCAGAGACTCAAAATTGGAGACAGGAAGGGCCAAAGTCTTGGGGAAAAGAAAAGAACAAAGGACAGAACCTGGTATAAAAGCAATTCCCCTGCAGGCACAATGTGAGTTCTGAAACCGCATAACACAGAGCTCACCAGAAGTTCCCTGCAAAGCACAAGAGATGTTGGGGCCTTCAGGGCCCGGAGAGCCTTAGCATCGCTGACCTTGGCCTAGTTCCTTCCCACAAAGAGCTGTTTACTATTTGTAATTTAAGCCAGGTGTTCTTTTGCTTAAACACAGAACTGCTCTTTGTCACCTCTGATAAACAAGTCAAAAGACTAAAAAACAACTGGGGTGCCCCATCCTTCTTCCTCTACTCCTCCCTCCCCCAGGCGACCCCCTACTTAAGGCCTTACTTATTGGCCCAAGATAACTTCCTCAGTCTATTTAAGCCCCTGTACTTCCTAAATAAAGTGAGACTGTGTTCACTGAAATGGCTCCCATAGCGTGCTACTGTCCTCCGACCCCTCCTCAGCTGTTCTGGGTTCCCCGCGGGACGGAGACCCCTACAAAGAGAGGTTCCAACAGCATGCTGAAAAGAAAGGGTTAGACTTCAGAAGCTTCCATAATCAAGGACTTTAACAAGCACATCAGTTTACAGTTGCAAGTCCCAGGCATCTACATAGCAGAAATGAGGCAGGGAAAGTAAACTGGTAGAACCACTATGGAGGGCAGCATGGAAATTCCTCAAAAGGCTGAAAACAAATATTCCCTTTGATCCAGAATACTTTTATAAATTTTTTCAGAATGGTTAAAAGCATATAAAAGGTAACATTTATACCCATATTCATAGCAGCACAGCTAACAATAGCTAAAATGTGGAAGACACCAAAATACCGATCAACATACCAGTGGATACAAAAAGTTGTGGTATATGTACACAATGGAATGCTACTAGTCTAAAAAGACAGATAGTTTTGAGGGGTTTGTAGGTAAAGAAATGTCATTTGAGATCATCATAGTCAATGAAGTGAGTCAGATGCAGAAGGTTAAATATCAAATAGTTTTTCTAATATGAGAAATCTAGAAGACGGTCTTTTCATAGAGCTAAATGGGGGGATAGTGGGAAGTAGTGAAGAGGAGGTGTGGGAGGGTCAAATAGAGGGGAATGATGTGTAATTTTGATACAATGTATTTGTGCACAAAATAGAGTCCAATGTAAACACTTTGTATCCTATGTATACATGTCAGTAAAATGGAAAGGAGATATTTATAAAAAGCAACGAGATAAACAGCCCAAAATAAAAACAAGTTTTCAGCTCAGAACCTGGTTATATAAAAATAATTACCTTTCACATTAACTGCCCACCAGAGGAAAGGGTTCACTCTTTCTATGTGAAGAGGGTAGATATTACACAAAGGCTCTAGTTATTTGCATTTACAAAGTACCCCACTTGATTTGAAAAAGCAGTAAGTGTAAGACAAACTTTATGATCAAGAAGTTCTTCAGAGAAAAAACAAGCAGTAGAGACAATGGTTGATCCATGTGTGATTCAGATATTGAGTTTCCAGACTGGAAAATGATCATGATTAACATGCTCAAAAAAATTGTAAAGAAAAAATAAATTTAAAAGACTATTTTTTACCAAAAACTTAATATATATATATGGATTAAATGGAAATTGAAAATTCTAGAAGAAAATATGTAGCTATCATTATGAACCGAACTGTGTCTCCCAGAATGTCATATGGTAAAGTCTTGATCCTCTGAATTATACTAAGTGACTCCATTTTGGAGGTAGGGCCTAGAAGTAGCAAACCAGTAAAATGAAATCACTTGGGTAGACTCTAATCCAATATAATTGACATTCATATGAGAACACAAATATAGGGACTGGAGGAATGGCACAGTGATTAAAGCCCTTCCTCGCAAGTGCCTGGCCATGAGTTCAGTTCCTCAGCACTACATAAGCTGCGCATGGTGGCGCACACCTGTCATCCCAGTACTCCAGAGGCTGAGGCAAGAAAATTGCCACAAATCCAAGGCTGGCCTGGGCTACATAGGGAGCTCAGAGCCAGCCTGACCTATAGAGTGAAAAAAAAAGAATATAAATATAAACACACAAAGACACAAACACAGCAAAAGCACACATGCCCACAGGGACAACCATGTGAAGGGGCAGCAGCCGAGTGAGAGGGCACATCACAAACACTCTGATTATATGTGATAAATCTCTATTATTGAAGTCACTTCATTTGTAATATTTTGCCCCAGAACAATAAAACAACTGAAAATAGAAATTCAATGAGTGAAACTACTAGCAAAATGGATGTGGGTGAAGAAAAATTCAGAACAATAGAAAATATACAAACTCAAGCAAATGAAACATGATAGGAAATGAAGAAAAGGACTCACTGACAGAGCAAAAAGCATTATTTCAAGTCAATGGAGTTCTAAAAGAGCATCAGAAATAGAAGGGGACAGAGGAATATTTGAAAAGATGATGATGACTTAAATGTTCTAAGACAAATAAAAGACATCAGCTGACTGATAAGAATTCCAGGAAAGCCTAGAAGGATAAATATAAAGAAAGCCACATGGAAAAACAGAAGAAGAAAATTGTTAAAAACCAAAAGCAGAGATAAAAAGAAAATATTACCTTCAAAAGTGTCACAACAAAACTGACAATTTCTTAAAAAACAATGGAAGCCAGGAAAAAACAAAATGATATACTTAAAGTGTTTAAAGAAAATAACTGCCAATGTGCAGTTTTATACCCAATGAAAATGGCTCTTGAAAAATGACAATAAAGAGCTGGAGGAATGGCACACTGGTTAAAGCACTTGCTTCGCAAGCACAAGGCTGTGACCACTGAAGGGATTAAGTCAATTTGAGGGAATCAGGAACCACACCTGGATTAGGGTTTGGGAACCATGCCTAGATTGGGGATCAAGAACCTGCCTGGATTAGAGTGTGAGCGATTTGTGGGCTGGCCAATGAGAGATCACCCACCCAGATGTGGGCAGGCCAACAGGAACTCCAAGGGTATAAAAGGAAGGAAGAGGGAAAATTGTTACAGTTTCTTCCTCTGGGAAAGCTCTCGCCCTCCCAATTGTCTATGGGCACCGACTTGCTACATGCTTCAGATCATTACCACAGATTCGCTCCCCTCTTGACTTGTGCCTGTCTGCCTGTCACTGCTCTTCAGTCACCGATCTTCAGGCTTTGGTCTTCACCCAAGATCTGCAGTAGACTCTCACCTTACTGGCTGTCCTACAGTCCCAGATGGGAGATCTACTTCATGGCTGAGCAGCCATCTTGCACTATCTCTATCATTGGGTTTGTAAGCCTTCCTAATAGATCATTTTGTGATAAAATCTGTAAATTTTATCTTTAAAAGAACCCAAACTAATACAAAGGCCTTGAGTTCAATTCCCCAGCACCACATAAATCTGAGCATGGTGGAGCACAGTAGCCAACATGTGACCCCAGCACTTGGGAAGCTGAGGAAGGTGATTGTCCTGAGCCTAAGGCCAGCCTATGCCGCACAATGAGTTCAAGACCAGCTTGGGCTACAGAGTGAGACCCTGTCTCAAAAAAAAAAAAAAAAAAAAGATTGTAAAGTAAAAATTGTTTCAGACAAAAAATGAGTGCAATTATCACTAGAAAAAAAAAACAAATTTAAAAAAGTATTAATTATTAATTTATTTCTACAAGTACTACCATTATCTGAAAAGAAAGAATTAATGACACCAAAACCCTTGGGTCTTTCATTGTTTGATGACAATGAATATATGGTTACCGTGGACTGAATGTTCATGTCCCCCAAACTCATAAGGCAAAACCTTAGTCTCCAGTTGTGGCTGTATTGGAAACAGGACCTCTAAGAAAGCACTCAAGGTTAAGGCATAAGTGTGGGCCCACATCTGATAGGATTAGTGGGCCTGTAAGATGAGATCCTAGAGATCAAGTGCTTACACAAAGAAAGGGCTGTGTGCACACACAGTGAGAAAGAAGTCTTCAATTGGCAGCTCCAGAAGGTGTGGAGGGCAGAGACCACACTCCTGACACCTTGATCTTGGCTTTCTCAGCCTCTAAACATATGAGAATATAAATTGCTACTGTGCAAGTCCTCAGTCTACAGTATTTTATTAAGGCAGACCAAACCAACTAATATAGTAGATAAGTCTCAATGAATATTGGCTCTTCGATTATGATGTCTCATGGAGGATAAACATGTGCTCAAAATTTAAATGTATGCCAATAATAATTTTAAAATTAGAATATAAGTAGTTTTAAGATTCTATAATTGTTATGGAAGGATAAAATTAATCATTTATTTTTGACTAATAAAAAATATGCTGTAATTTAATAAGCACTAAAAATGAGATTATATATATAAATATATTTAAAATACTTGATTAATCCAAAGGAAAGGAAGAACTGGGAGAAAGGAGCATAAAAACAGTGATTTGCATGCCTGCCACCCAAGCTCCAGCACAGACAGCAGCTGTGGAAACCGAAGGCCACAGCTGGACTCCCATGGACCCATGCCCACCAATGAAGTGTCAGCTTGCAGACCAGCAGCTGTAGAAACGGAGGGCCATGGCCAGGAGCTTCACAGGATCCACACTGTCCACCAAACTACAGCTCATGGGCCAGAGGCTACATAAACTGAAGGCCGTAGCCAGGATCTTCCCACAGATTGCACTGGCTGGCCCAAATTATTGGAAGAATTTACAATCCAGTCAAACAATAATCTCCCCAGAACGTTCAATGAACTTTAAAAAATATAAGTAAATAGTTCAAAGATGGAAATAACAAAATACCCAGTCAGGTGAATGAGGAAACAATCTCAGTGCTAGAAGAACTACAAAAGTTATTTCAAGAAAATGACAAATTTACTAAAGATTTTTTAAATATATAAGTATTGGCAGAGCATCAGGAGATGAAAACTTGATTGGAAAGTTTGAGAAAGAGAAAAACCCAAAATGAGGACAAAATTTTGGATCTAAATGACAAGACAGAAACCACACACCAAACCCATAAGGATGTTTAAATATACTATGTCAATACAGAAGTGGTTACCAACAGATGCTAGATGATTCAAAGAGGCTTAGCCTCAGAATTATAAAGTTCTGGAGGTTAGGTGGAAGAAATCCAAGTTAAAGAAACAAGAAATCTATTCACTGAAATAATAAGAAAATTTCCATACAAAGAAAAAGAAGTGGACATACAACCAAAAATGGCTTATCATAAGCTGACCAGACATGACCAAAACTGAACCTCTGCAAGATGAATCATAATGAAAGTTATAAACATCCAGTACAAAAAGAAAATCCTAAAATCTGTCAGAGAAAAAATTGCAAGTAACTTACCAAGGCAAACCTATTATAATTATAGCAGACTTCTCAACACAAACTATAAAGGCCAGAGAAACTTAAAGTTTTCAAAGCCCTCAAGGAAAACAATTGCCAACTAAGACTTCAATATCCTGCAAAACTATATTTCAAAATTGACAGTACAATAAAGACCTTCAGTGACAAAGAAAAGGTGAGGTAATTTATGACAACTAATCCAACAAAAATATTCTTAAAGGCCTACTGGATAGATAGGGAGGATAAATGAAGCAAATAAAGCAGAAGCAGGCATACATTCAACAGAGAAAATATCTAAATAAACAGAAAATCTTAAAAAGTCAATATCTGAATTTATGACAATATCAGGACAATATTCAATACTTACAGGATAATTATAACTCCTAATGCTAATGGTCTTAACTCACCAATCAATAGGCATAGATTGGCAAACTGAATTAAAAAACTTACTCCAACTCTATGTTGCTTGCAAGAGATTTACCTTATCCATAAAGATAAACACAGACTGAAAGTGAAAGGACAGAATAGCATATTCCACTCAACAAGTAGATAAAAACAACTGTTGCTTGCTCTTTACTGACAAAGTGAACTACAAGCCAAAAATGCTCAAGAAACAAAGGTTACTTCATCTACATAAAGTGAAAAATTCAACAAGAGGAGCTAATAATCATAAGTGAACAATGGTGCACGAAGCTGTATAAAACAAAAGCTATTGGACACAAAAGAACTGACAGAATCCAACATGATTATAGTGGGGGACTTTAAAACTCTACTTTCACAAGAATACAGGTCAACTAGTCAAAAATCAACAAAGACAGAGCAGATCTAAACAACACCTTGGAAAAATTGAGATAATAGATATCTCCAGAGTGTTTCACCCAGCAACACCACCAACAACAGAACATGCATCCTTTTTGGCAGCTAATGGAACATTCTCCAAGAAAATCATATTCTAAAGCATAAAATTTACTGAAACCAATATTAAAATATGAAATAATACTATGTATACTACCAGATCCCTGTGGAATGGAACTGGAAATCTGTCGGGGTCTTCAGGGCCCGAGAGCCTCAACATCGCTGACACTGGCCGAGTTCTTTCCTTCCCACAAAGAAATGTTACTACTTGTAATTTACTTGTAATTTAAGACAGGTGTTTTGGTTTTTTTTTTTTTTTCTTAAACACAGGAACTGCCTGTTTATTTAATTAAGAGTCTGAAAAACAACTGGAGCATTCCATCCTTCTCCCTCTACTCATTTCCTCCCCCTGGACGATAGGGCCCCCCCCTCCTCACTGGTTGAGGCCTTGCTGATTGGCCCAAAATAGCTTCCTCAGTCTATATAAGCCCCTGTATGTCCTAATTCACTGAAACATACTCTGTGGGCCCACTCCCCTTTCGGCTGTTCCCGACAGAAATCAATAACAATAAAAACAACAGAGATTGTGGGGGTCAAAAAGGAGATTGAACCCGTGCACTACGGAACCAACATTGGGTCACAGAAGAAATTAGGGAAGAAATTAAATGATAATGGAGAAGAAATGATAATGGAAGCACATCACAGTCTTTGGGACACAATGAAGGCATGACAGAGGGAAATCCACTGTTGTAATTGCGCCTGTACAAAGATCACACATACAAATAAGCTAGTGATGCAGCTCAGGGAACTAGAAAAGTAAGAACAATCCAACCCATAACTGAAAGGAATGAAATTATAAAGATCAGAGAAGAAATTAATAAAACAAACTAAAAACAATCAATGAAACAAAATGCTGGTTTTGCAGAATGATGGGTCAGATTGATAAATCTCTAGCTAAACTCACAAAAGGAAGGAGAAAGCATACATCAATGCATTTAGAAATGAAAAAGGTGAAATTACAACAGTCCTAAAATCCAAAAGATTGTAAGAAGCTAATTTGAAAATTTATACTCTAGTAAATTTAAGAATCTAGGAGAAATAGATGATTTTCTAAATGTAAATCAAGCTGCAAAACTGGAGCGAGAGGAAATAAAACACCCAAATACACCAGTAACCAGCCACTAAATTGAGAAAGTAATGAAAACCCTATCTGGAATCCACCAGGACCTGGCGGATTCATAGCAGAATTCTACCAGAAATTAAGGGAAAGTTTAGTGCCAACATACAAAGAAACTCAAGACACTCTTTCAAGAAACCAAAAAAAAAAAAAAAAAAAAAAAAAAAAAAAGGAGAAAAGTCACCAAAGAGATTCCTCAAAGCCACCATGTCTTTAATATCAAAGCCAAACAAACACCCAACCAAAAAAAAGAAAAAGACTAAAGACCAATATTGCTAATGAATATAGATGTAAAAATACTCAACAAAATACTAGCAAACAGAAACTGACAGTCATCAAAAAGAGTATACACCACAAGTAGGTGGGCTTCATCCTAGGAATGCAGGGATGGTTCGATATATTCAAATGATTATCACACACCACCACTGACAGATGTTAAGACAAAAATCACATGATCATCTCAATAGATTCAAAAAAGGCCTTTGGCAAAATTCATCATCCATTTATGATTTTAAAACTCTGAAGAAAATAGAAATAGAAAATAGAAGGACCATACCTCAACCTGATCGAAGCCATCTATGAAAACCTCTCTGAAAACATCACTGAGACGAGAAAGGGGTTGGAATAATAGCACAGTGGTTAGAGGACTTGGCTAGCAGGCACGAGGCCCTGAGTTTGGTTCCTCAGTACTTATAAGCTAGGTATGGTGGTGCACACCTACCCAGCACGCATGAGGCTTAGGCAGAAGGATCATCATGTATCTCAGGCATGTTTAGGCTACATAGTAAGTTCAGGACCAGCTTGAATGACAGAGTAAAACCCTATTTCAAAGAATGTAAATAAGTAAAAATAAATAAAAAATAAAACATGGAAAGACTGAAAATATTTACCCTAAAATCAGAAACAATATAAATATGTCTGCTCTCACCCCTTCTATTCAACATAATACTCAAAATTTTGGCCAAAGCAATTAAGCAAGAGAAAGAAATAAAAGGAATACAAATTGGAAGTGGAAAAGGTTAAGATATTCCTATTTGCGGAAGACATGATCCTGTAATCAAAGATGTAAAAATTCTATCAGAACTTCTTAAAACTGAAACCAAATTCATCAAATTGCAGATTATAAAATCAACATTCACAGATGAATATCACTCCTGTACATCAATAATAAATTCAATTAGAATGAAGTAAAAATATCAGCTACATTCACAATAGCAACAAAAATATATATTTAGGAATAAACCTTACCAAAGAATTGAAGGATCTGTACACAGAAAACTACAGAACCCTGAAAAAAGATTGAAGAGGACTTTAGAGACATCCCACATTTCTGGACAGGAAGTACTAACACTACCAATATGTCTATACTTCCAAAATTGTTACACAGATTCAACACACTACCCATCAAAATACCAACAGCATCCTTAGAACTAGAAAAAATACTCATGATATAGAGCCAGAAAAGACCCAAAATTTTTAAAGCAATCCTAAGAAACAAGTTCAAATCTGAAGGAATCACAATTCCAGACTCCAGGGAATACCACAAAACAACAGTGAAAATCGATATAGTACTGACACAAAAACAGACGGGAAAATGAATAGAACAGAATCAAGGATACAGAGTAAAACCCAAGCACTCTCAGCCATCTGATTTTCAATTACAAACATCATGCTCCTTATCTTCTCAATACTTTAGTGTGTTCATCTAAAATCAAGGTCACTTTCTCATGCAGCTGTAACATAATTGCCAAATTCAAGAAATTTTAAAGTGTCATGTTACACCTCACTTTTAGAGTTAATATTTTAATTTCTGAAGCTCATATGTGCCATGTCACCAGCGAAGCCTTGCCCATAACCTCCTGCTTTGCACTCATGTTACCTCATCTTCACTCTGATCTCTTCATTTCCATGGGATTTTGGTGGTGTGCTCACCATATAGAGATTTCCTTTTTCTTCCCTCTTATTCAGCCATGACATTCGAGAGAGCAGAACCAGGTTTCATCATGGTCTCTGCTGCCTAATCCAGGGCTCAGCACACTGAAAAAACTATAAAAATATTTCCTGAATGAGTGAAGTTGATCCATCATGCCTACTTCCTTTGCTTCCTTTTTACCCAAAACATCGTATCACTAATTTATGCTCAATTTAGATCAACTTAAATATCTTATTCCTTTATGAATTAGACACAATATATTATTACATGCTCATCATAAAATCTTAGTCTGTTTATTTATTTTGAGCTAAGTTACATCTTTCCACATTGTATTGGTCAATTTTCCCATTGCTAGGAAAAAATATTCAATACTCACAGCTTAGAAGAGGAGAGGTTTTATTTGGTTCACAGTTTAAGAGAGTCCAGTCCATAGTCACCTGGCTCCGACATGAACAGCACAGTGAAAGAATGTGGCCACTACAGGCAGCTGGGAAGCAGAACTTAGAGCAAGAGAGTCACACAGGAAGGGGCTATTACCAGAGAAATTATCCAAGGACAATCTTCCACGACCCACCCAGACACACGCGAAGTGTGTTTTACTAATCTTGTAGGTATCTCCCAAGGCAATCAACTTGACAGTCAAGACTAACCATCACATAACTCCCATCCAAACACCTCCAACTGCTACATAACTGGTTAAACTATAAAGTTTGTGATATTTTGGAAGACATTTGAGTGATAGAGCATTCTCAGAAAAAATTATAAAAGGTGGTTATGTATAAAACAAATAGAGGTCAAAATTAATATTTACTGGCAGAAAAACAGACAAACAGACCAGTGGAGCAGAATTGAAGATGCAGAGACAAACCCAAATACCCTCAATTACTTAATCTTTGACAAAGGAGCCAAATGCATACAATGGAAAAAGGACAGCCTGTTCAACAAATGGTGCTGGGAAAACTGGACATCCACATGCAGAAGAATGAATCTAGACACACACCTGTCACCATGCACCAAAATCAAATCAAAGTGGATCAAAGACCTAGATATTAAAAGTGAAACACTGAGCCTCCTAGAAGACAAATTAGGCAAATATCTAAAAGACATAGGGGTAGGCAAAGACTTCTTTGACAAGGTACCAAAAGCAAGAAGTTATCCCCATTATTAATAAATGGGATCTTTTCAAATTAAAAAGTTTCTGCACAATAAAGGACACTGTCAACATTGTAAAAAGAGAACCAATACATTGGGAAAAAATATTCACCACCAACAACTCAGATAGGAAGCTCATAACTAGAATATATAGGGAGCTGAAGAAAAGTAAGCCTACCAAAATAAAGGATCCTATTGAAAAATGGGCAAATGAAATGAAGAGGCAGTTCACTCACGAAGAAGTTCAAATGGCCAATAGATACATGAAAGATGTTCAACATCTCTAGCCATAAGAGAGATGCAAATAAAAACAACACTAAGATACCATCTCACTCCAGAGAGAATGACCTATACCAACAGGTCAAATAGTGCTGGCGAGGCTGTGGGGAGAAAGGAACCCTCCTGCACTGCTGGTGGGAATGTAAATTCGTACAACCACTTTGGAAAGCAGTATGGAGAGCTCTGTTAAAAGACTAGAAATAAATACCCCTTTGATCCAGTGATACCCCTCCTGGGAGTATATCCAAAAGAGGTCAGAACAACACACAACAGAGATATTTATATAACCATGTTCATAGCAGCACAACTAACAATAGCTAAAATATGGAAGTCACCAAAATGCCCATCAACAGACCAGTGAATACACAAACTGTGGTATTTATACACAATGGAATACTATGCATCTATTAAGTCCAACAGTGTGGAGGCTCTGCAGGCAAATGGAAGAAACTTGAGAACATCATGCTTAGTGAAGTGAGTCAGAAGCAGAAGGTGAAACATCAAATTGTCTCTCTGATATGAGAAACCCAGATCACAACTATCTCATGGAACTTAAAATGAAAAACAAAGTGAACCAGGGGTGTACGGTAGGGAGGGAGGGAGGAGCAGGTAGGGGGAGGGACAAAAGGAGAGAAGGAAAGTCCTTGTCACCTTGACAAGATACGTAGGTGCACAAAATGTTCAACTGCATTGTAAACCTTAAATTTTGCACTTATACATACACATCAATAAAATGGGAAAAAATTAGTATCTGTGATATGTCTATATTAGGCTTCCAATCTTAAATAATGTTTCCTTCCCCATCCTTTATGCATAATTGGAAAAGGAAATGAAAAAGGGATTCGAAGGGCAAGAGATGAGAAAAAAATTGCTACAGACAGAGTTGGTGGTGCATGCCTGTAATATCAGCATTTGGAAGTCTGAGGCAGGAGGATATCATAAGCTCAGGGCCAGCCTGGGTTACACAGTGAGTTCAGGCCCAACCTGGACTTCAGAGTGAGACCTTGTCTCACAAAACAGGCAGTGTCCCCCATTTTAAACGAAAAGAAGAAATAAATTATGACTATGAGTTACCCCAGTTCTCAGGTTTCAAAAACTCCATTAACAAATATTCGCTGAATGGCTACTACTGTCGGTCACCTGGGAATTTTGATTGTATGTTGTATCCTCCTGTATCTTCACAACAAACTCATACCATCTTCAAAATTATATCCCATTCTACAAAGACAGGGGGCGTTTCGAGAGGTAGTCACACCTCACTGAATCCAGTTTATTTCGATGTTAATATCGGCCGTTGTTTTATGTTGCATTAGGACAGAAACAAAAATGCTGAACCTTAAACTGTAATAAAAATATACAAAAGTACCCGAAGTTATAAGACACATCCCAATTTCATGCAAGTAAAAACATGTTTCACATAGATGAGGTGAATAAGGGGTAGAGGTGGGAGCTGATTATAGATTTGTTCATTTTCCACTTAGGGCAAGTTTTGTCCCAACTGTGGCAAGTCACACGCTCTGTGCCTGCGACCAGGGAGATCGGCGTTGGCCGCTACTCATTCCAGAAGGTCGGTGGCTCCAAACGGACAATGAGATTTGTAACAACCGACCCAGGTGAGAGGGCTGGGCATTCCAGGTCGCACAACTGAACGGCTAGCAAGCATAAACTGCCTGACCAGCACAGAGGAAAATCATTATTCTCTCTGTATTCATCACAGAATGACTGAGCACTACAACCACTGGGTCTTGTACGTGGAAGCCTGGACACAGAAAAGTTCAAGGCTTGCCTACTAGTACAACGGGCTAGGGGCAGAGTCGAAATTACACTGTGTGGTTCCTTGCTCGTAGGCCTGTGCTCAGTCCACTTTGGCATGCTGCTTTCCCTGCACAACTGCGATTCTTGATGAATAATTGAAGCCCAGGCTTTGTCCATATCGGGGATATGACTGTTTGATTTTGTGGTCCCAGAGGGACAGCTGCAAGCAGCTGATGCCTCCGCTGGTACTGGAATTGCTACAGAATGTGGGAAGTTTTTAGTTTCCTGTTGGAAATATCACTGCACATTGTACTGAGAGGTAGAGGCTTCCCACGGGTTTTTAAAATGTTTTTTTTCTGAATGACAACAATAAAGAGTTAATAAGATGCTTCTCTGCAAACCAAAACTGCATATGAGCAGTACACTGCAAAAAATAATTAACTATGAATGGAATGGCCCAGCCCCTGGGGGGACTGAGATAATGCAGAAGAAGTTCCTACTAATGGAAGGGTGAATTTTAATACACACACCAGAGCAGGGCTATCCCAACTCCACCGATAGACCAAAATAAATAAATAAATAAATAACCTCTCTATTCCTGCCATCTGGCCCTAAGCAAAACTAAAAAAGAAATCACAAAGGCTGAGTTACAAAAGATAACTTCTTCAAGTGTAAACCATCCAGATGAGCACTCATAAACTAAGCAGGCAGGGGACAGCACTGTCTGATGGGTACAGCCCATGAGCTCAGCCTAACGGCCCCAGTGGGGTCACAAGCGGAGGACGGGGTACTGTCTGTTAACAGAGCTTGTGTTCTTTGCCATGTGCATCCCTTCCAAAGTTTTATAGCCATTTCTTGATATTATTGATCAAATACCTTTGATTTTATTATTAAGAAAATATTTGAAAGAGATGCAGTTGCATACACCAGATTCCCAGATTGAGATCAAAGTGCACAAACAAAACACTTCTGCTAAGTGGCAAAAAAAAAAAAAAAAAAAAAAAACAACCTCTAGGGCAAAAGTAGAATTCTGGAGTTTTGAAGTTTAGTTCTCAAGTACAAATGTATAAAAAGGCACAACCAGCTCTCAAACATAAGGTGGCAAAGCCACTCACATTTTCCCCGGTCCCTTGTAAGTTATTTCATGGCCAGAGTAGAAATTCACCATCGCATACAAATATTGCCCAACGTAAAAAGGAGCCGTTAACTTGTCTTTTAAAAGACAGTACCTATGTAGAGTGACCATATGTGAGAATTCGTGTGACACTCATCTGTCAGCTGAAGCAAGCGGAAAAAACCAAGAAGGCGAAGTCCCGCCCTCTGCAGAGCCAGGAGGCCCCAGTCGCAGGGACAGCCGATTCAGGCCCGAGTCACTCAAGCCCTCTCAGTGGCTCAGTGTTGGGGGGGTGGGGGGAATGGTGCCCATGGCGTCTTCTCTTTTTTTTCCCATTTCATTGATATGTATACGTGCAAAATTTAAGGTTTACAATGGAGTTGAGCCTTTTATGCACATACGTATCTTGTCAAGGTGACAAGGGCTTTCCCACTCTCCTTTTGTCCCTCCCCCTACCCTACCATTCCTCCCTCCTCCCCTACCCAACCCCCCTGTTTCACTTCATCTTCTTTTTTTTTTGAGACAGGGTGTCACTCTGTGGTCCAGGCTGGTCCTGAATTCACTTCAGAGCCCAGGCTGGCCTTGGACTCATGGCAATCCTCCTGTCTCAGCCTCCCGAGTGCTGGGATTACAGGCGTGCGCCATCATGCCCAGCTTATGTGGTGCTGGGGAATCAAACTCGGGTACTTAGCGCTTGGCTTAGCGTTTTAAGTTACATAGGAGTTGTGCTCTGGGACTCTCATATCAGACAGACCATTCGAGGAAAGAAAAGGCAGGTGAGGAAAGCTTCGAGCACAATTCTGGTCTCCAGCAACGTGAGCTGAGGGGTAATCTGGTACCCAAAAGGTCGTCTGAGGAGCAACTCTGAAGGAGTTTCCTTTATCTGGAAACACTGTCATTGAGAAAAAGTTCTCTTCGTTTGCTGGAAGGCAAAGAATAGAAAACTAAGGGCAAAAACATTTTATTCTCCTTTATTTCGTTTTAATCTGCTTTCATTTGGTTTTGAAACTGAGATTTGAGTTTAAATGTGTGTGTTTGTGTCTGCGTGTGTTTGTGTGAGTCTCTGTTTTTAATGTCTATCAAATATTAGCTGCTGCGTGGGTGTGGGGCAGAATGAAAGCGAAAGCTTTGGTGAGGGACATCACCTTCTCCAGCACACGTCATGTCCCCAGGATTTATCACGATTCCATGTGTATTAGGAGTTGGAAGCATATGCCTTACATTTCTCAGTGCTAGCTTTTAAAACAGGAAATTTCCAAGTTCTTCTCCAGTACACTTTATGCATTCTTTCCAGATCCCACTTTCCTGCCCCTGCCTTGTCCACGCCCTCATCTTAAATGGGCCCAAGAGCACCTATCTCACACTGTTGGAGTAGAAGGTTTGTGCCTTTAAACACCTGCAACCAGGCATTTCTTGAGTACTTGGAAACACAAATGGGGGGAGGCTGGTGTTAGAGAAAAGGGCCCAACTGTGAGAAAGTGGTTTTGAAAAAGTGCCTTGGGGGACTTCAGGTATCTTTGGGGCTGGGGATACAGCTCAGAGATTAATGCACTTTTCTAGGAAAGTGTGAAGCCCCAGGTTCTAACCCAGCACCACATAAACTGGGCATGGTGGCACACGCCTATAATCCCAGCACTCGGGAGACTGAGGTGGGAGGACTGCCATGTGTTCCACACCAGCCTGGGATGCACGGTGAGCTCAGGACCAGCAAAAAAAAAAAAAAAAAAAAAAAAAAAAAGCCTTGCAGTTGCCCTATCATGTCAGCTGGGATCCAAATGTTTATAGTCTTCTCAAAATTCATACTGAAATCTTTACCTTCGGTTTATGGTATCAGGCAGTGGGGCCTTTGCAAGGTAATTAGGTTAGAGGAATGAAGCCCCAAGAACAAAAGTAGCTCTTAAGCAGGGCTGAGGGAGACCTGCACGCCTTCTGCCATGTGAGCTCAGAGTGAGACTACGGTTGTATATAAGGCAGCAGGCCTTTACACACCTTGATCGTGGCCTCACCAATCTCCAGAACTGTGAGAAATAAATATTTGCTGACCAACTACACACTCAGTTGTTTGTTTATATTTTTTAGCATCCTGAATGAACAGTCACTCTGTGGCGGAAGGGGAGCAGGGTAGCAACAGACCTGGCCAAGGCTGTATTTGAAAGGAGACAAACACAAGGGTGCAAGCCTCCCCCACTTCCAACACAGGTGGCAACTCCTGCTTCTCTACCGATAACAGCTCCAGTCCCACTTCAGTCCTTCAACCCCTGGAGAAAAAGTTATCGAGACAGCCCATAATCAAATTGCCCCGGTGTCCAGACAGCATTTTCTCCAAAGCCCACCTCTGTTCCTGCAGACCCAGTTCCTCTCATCAGCACTTCCCTTGCCCATCTCGGCAGGTGACATAGTTTTCCTGCTCTGTGAGCATCTGCCCCGCTGCAGCAAGGTAATAACCCTGACCTTGCTGAGATTTGATGCGTGCCTCCTGGGCCATAGCATAAGGCCTTAACCACAGCAAGCCAACAGCTCTCACTTCTTGAGTGCCCGTGCCAGAGCCCTTCTAAAGTGCCTTGCACATATTCACTTTCAATCCTCACAACCTACACTCATTCCAGACTTCAAGAAGCAGACTAACTTGTCTAGTAAGTAGAGAAGCCAGAACTCAATCCTGGCCTGTCAGTACAGAGCTGGAGCTCTGTGACTGGCATGCTTCACGGCCTCCTGAATAGAAGGCAGCTGGCCAGTGAGGGCCTCACAGCCTCTGGCTCTCCAGTTGGATCTGAGCATAGCTTACGCTGACTTCGTTTGATTATTTCCCAGAACATTTATTGTCAAAGGGAAGAGAAAGAAAAGGGAATTGATCCTCTTCCTAAAGGGAGCAGTTTTCATTTTCAACCACATAAATTTGAATCTAGGGTTAGTAGTTTTAAATTCAGAGAACCGCTTCTTAGTTGAGGAAGGAGAATGACACGGCGGGCTGGGGAGCCCAGGTACCTTCATTCAGACTGCCCGAATCCCTTCCAGGGCCCATCTCCTCAGTGGGAGACAGGAGGGCCTGATACTCAAAGGCACTGGATACTTGAAAGCTATTATTGCTACTACCGTAAGGAGGAGTAAATGCCAGAACCCCAAAGAGGGCTTGCCCCAGCTCATACGCATTTGCTAAGAGTCACAGAGACTGTCAGAGATGAAATGAGAACTGGGAAGGGAAGGGAAGAAGGGAAGAAAAGGGGGCGGGGGGACGAGGGGTAGGGGAGGACAGGGGAGAGGAAGGGCGGGAAGAGAACAGAAGAGAAAAGGGGCTACTTAAAAATGAGGAAAGACTCCAGTTTTAGATCCCATGCCTAACGTGCCCTAGAAACAAAAAGAAAATCATAATTCTCAGATTCAGGACACTATAATTTTTAGATATTATAAGAATCAAGACTAAAGAAGACCTCAGTTCATATGCCCACTGAACCACAAAATTTCACTTTCATGAGCATGCTGAAGACTTCATAGATAAGCTTTCAAAGGAGAAAGAAAAATGGTTTTATATATTTATATACAAGGTGTTTAATAGTGTGTATGTACATATATACATAAGAAAAGAAAGCTGTAATTACTACCACAAAATGAACAAATT
This sequence comes from Ctenodactylus gundi, assembly GCA_004027205.1. Lineage (NCBI taxonomy): Eukaryota > Metazoa > Chordata > Mammalia > Rodentia > Ctenodactylidae > Ctenodactylus > Ctenodactylus gundi. The sequence continues at coordinate 13,725 of PVKB01004990.1, read as the reverse complement.
CCTTTATTTACCGCAAACCTCTTCAACAAACTGCAACCTATTCATGAAATGAGAAATGTACGAGGGCAAGAAGTGGAAGGGGCGGAGGGGAGTGGCGAAGGGGGCGCAGAGGAAATCACTTCGTTTCTAACAACGTGAAGCAGTAAGATATAAAGACAATCAAAGGGGTTAATCTAATCCCTTTGTGAGGCACTGAGTCAGAGAAGAAGACAAAAACAAAGCTGTGATGTGGAACTTTCCGAGCCCCACTTGGGGGGATTAATGAGGAGTACACGGCTGTGAAATTACGTGCCCTCTGAGTCAGGAAAATGGTCCTACTGGTGCATGACCTTGAAATGAGGGGACGCAAACCTCACCTGATCCACAATTATCAAGCCCAGAAAGGAGGGGCTGGGGGAAAAGGGAGAGGACGTGTAAAAGAGATTGTGCAAACGTTCCGAATACGAAAACCCACAAATCTCAACCAAGCCCAGCTTGAAGGGGGATCTAAACACGGCATAAAATATTCAGAGGACTTTCAAAGGACGCCGGCATTTGTGTGGTGAGAGCGTCAGGAGGCGAGCCTGTCCTCTTTATTTACATGAAGTAGATATTTTGTGGCTGCTGTTATGGACTTAGCAATGTTTGTCTCTGTTCAATTTTCCCTTTGCAATGAAAAATTGTTGCGAGATGATTTCTAGTCTTAGCTGCTTTACACGACAGTATTATCAAGGATTCATCAAGAGGCCATCTGTCGAATTTATGAAAAAAATATGCAAAAACAAAACAGATGAAAAGGAAAGAGCAAGACAGACTGGTCCAGGGGAAGATAGATGTGGCAGCATGTGCCTCCGTGTGAAAATTGCAACATTTAAATACTGCAGAATAAATTACTGTGCCGAAAAATTAGCGATGCTCTCCCACTTTAGGCACAATCCTTACCATAAGAGCATAATGAAATACATCACACATCAAATCACCCTTTCCTCCAACTATTATTATATTCTAATGAAAAATTAGGAGAGGAGAGACATATAAACCTCAAATGGGAGGGATGAAAACGAGCCAGAGTGGATTTGCTCTAGTTCTAAGCCATGACAGCCTTCTCCAAAATGCACAGTCCATATGGAAATAAGAGCTTTTCTCCCCTATTTATTAGAAAGTCAATAAAATAAATTACAGATTGTGTGAAAAACTGAAATAATATATATTAAAATGACAACAAGGCTGGCCATGCTTACACCCAAATTAGATGGGTTGTAAAAACAACGTATTTCAGAAAGGAAACGGGAAGGAGCGGAGAAAAGCCAGTGGATGCGAATTACCAGGGCTGTGAGTGTCACCCCCTAGGGGCAAGACACAGAACCACATGAGCAGAAGGAGGAACCCACAATCCTTTGCAGGGGCCAGCACCTCCCAGGGCTCACTCATCACACATCGCAGCCTGGGGGTGGCTCCTTTCGGAGTCTCTTTCCGATCCACAACCCTGAGGAGTTTCCACCAGCCCCTGGGAATGGATTTTCTTGGTGTTCATTTCACCTTTCCCTCTCAGAATTTGCTCTGTATGAAAACTTCTATTCTGGTGCTAGCTGTGTTTAATAGAGTGGCTAATGATGGATCAAAGCGAAAATTCTCCAGCCTCACAATAAGACAGCAGCTGATACCCAGCCCCAGATGCCCAGAGTGGAGTCCTATCAAACCAACGGCCAATGAGAACAATATATCTGTAATGGAAACTGTGGGCATTTATAGTTTTAGCTAACATGATTTATTTTAACTTTAGGCACTGATTAACTGACTTACCCCTTACACAAACCCTGTGAGAGAATTGCTGCTTATCGGTGTTGCCCATTTTAGGCACAGAGAAATGAAAGCACAGAGAGACATGCTGCATCCAACGTCACACAGTCAAGTGGAAACGCAAGGGCTGGAACCCAAAGTGCCGGTCTACGGTTCTGATCCACTGACGTATAATTAGAAAGGCAGCTCTGCCCACTTCATTTATTTTGCTTGAAATGCCACCAATTCTTTCACCTCTACATATAAGAACTATCTATACAAGATGAAATTGGGCTGCAGGATTCCTTAGGCTATTTCAAATCATAACCCTAAACAGCTCTGTCTCTCTGTCTCTCTGTCTCTCTGTCTCTATCTCTCTCCTCTCTCTCTCTCTCTCTCTGTCTCTATTTCTCTCTCATAGTTTTCTTTCTTTCTAATATTTAGAAGTATTTCTATTGTGGTTTGGATCTGGAATGTCCCCCAAAATTCTCATCTATTTGGATGCTGTGAATTGTCTATGGAACCATGTGCTTTTGGGAGACTGGGCCCTGGTCTGGAGGGATGAATTACAGGTGTATAGATTAGATTACAAGAGTTTTCCACATCTTCCACACCTGGAAATGACGAAGGAACAGAACACTGAGGCTGGACCAGGAGCAGATCCCTGGGATAGGCCTGGAAGAATATATAAATGGCTTCTTGCCTTCCTGATGAGAAGACTAGACTCAATTTGTTTCCTGTTAGCAATGTTGTGAGGAACTGCCTCCACCTCTGCCTCTGCCATGTACTTCCATTGCTGCCAGCTGCCCCTGAGTAGACTGTGACTTTCTGAAACTGTGAGCTAAAAAATTTTCCTCCCCTAACTTGTGGATGTCGGGTCTTGAGTCACAGCAATAAAAAAAAGTAACTAAGACAGTTTCCTTCCATTTACTGTGGAACTAAAAATGGGCTAACAAAAATAAAGACAAAGAAATTCTGTCAGCAAAAGTTTGAAAATAACGCATGACGCTCAGAGGTCTGGTGTAAGGGAACACTTGAAACTAAATTAGGCCTGCCCCTGGAGTCTCTCGTATTACATATCCATCCTGGAAATTCCTGAAATGTTTCAAATCAGACTTTATAGACATTTTGTCAATGCAACTAAAAAGCCTCTGACCTACACTGAATGTCTAATTTCATATCTGAATTAAATATTGTATGTAATTGCTAACAAATGGTAACAAGACAAAAAATACACTGTTCTGGAAGTGAAAAATAATTCCAGCATTTGAAATATATTAATACAAATAACATTACACATGAGATATGTGTCACTGTAATGTATTCAAGTCAACTTTCAACATAAACAGAAAGTGAACCAACTTTAATTCAGGGCCTTCTTTGTTCTTTTCCACCTTTCTTTTCTTCTTTTTTTCTTTTTTTTCCATGAGTAAAAGGAAATTCTGGTAGGCATTTTTAATGGACATACAGTAATTGTACTTACTTATGAGGTGCAGTGTGTGACATTTAAAATATACAATGCTTTATGAACTTGGGTGTCAACCTCTGCAGCAACCATACCAACCTTCTCTGTCTCATTTCAAGTGTAGTACATGTGCTGCCAACGTGAGTGCTGTGTTAGGCCTTTGTATGAAATTACGATTACCTGCAAATGAGCACAGTAGCAAACCAGTTTGTGAATGTTATGAGTCTCAACTCACCTGGTGCCAACGGCAATGAGATTGGTCCCTTCTGAAATTCTGCAATCAGAGCACATTATGGGAGTCCCAAGGGAACGTCCAAGACACAGCAGAACTGGTGACACGTCAGTTGTTCCTTCCTCCCTCCTTTTATTCTCTCTTTCATGTAAGTATCGCAGACACTGATGGCACTTTCTAGATAAAAAATAAAAATTGTTTCGTATTATTTTTCAAATTAAAATATAGGTACAATGAGGTTCTACTCACTGGTGATGTAATGTAAGCCCAGTTCTTGATTCTAAATTAACTCTAACTAAAATAACAACAAACTGAGAACTAGGTTCTAGATTGAACCCCCTCACCCCCTCCCCCCCCCCCCCCCGCAAATCTTCTGCTAATGAGTTCTTTGTTTTGATAATGTCAAATACTGCTACAAGTAATTCAGACTGAGGAAGGTCTTTTCAGCCTATAAATTATCTTAGGGGTTGGGATTAATAAAACCATGAGAGTGGCCTCCCACAATGTAAAAATGAGGAGGCATACAAAATGTATTTACCTATCATGTTTACTCAAACACTTCTCTCCCAATTCTCCTAGTTCCTCCATGTCATGTGACAAGGGGACACCCAGTGGCCAGGCCTGGGCCATGCAGGTACATCCTTGTAAATGGGGCATGTAGAGTGGTGTTTCAGCTCCCCAAGGTCCCAGGGCCTGGGATTAATTTCCACCCAGGAATCTTTTGGTACCTGAAAGTTTCATTGGTTTATGTGTATTAAAAGTGAATTTGCTCACTGAATTGAAACCAGACTTAACTCACCTCTCCTTCACCACAGGCCTCTCATAGGCCTTGAAAAAGCTTCTAATGTACATGAACACACACAGGTGGAGTTACCTCCTCATCACCTCACACAGATGTCTCCTGCTCTTTTATTGCTTTAACATGGCTTTGCTTTTGTCTGCCATTTCTACCAGAAATCCATAGTTAGGTAGGCCTTGCATATTTGGAGCAGCTACTAATGATGTTTCCCTCTTCTGCAATGGCCTCTTACTTCCTATCCCAGTAGCCCCTCTTCCCCAGACTCTTTCTCGGTAAAAACGCCTACAGAAGGCATTATTTGATTACAATAGTCTACAGTGTCCTGTCATATCCTATTGACTTATTTTTATTAAAAGGATGGAAGAACTTATACAGGAGGCTCTATGCTTCTGCTTGATATCTTCATTGAATTTAAGCAAATTCTTGATCATCATAATTCATCTATTTAACATGTATTTGTAACTTATTCAATTTATAACATTTCTCCTGTGTAAAAATATTTTATCTATATAATTTATATAATTGAATACATCTTGAAAATAGCAGAATAAAACATATAACATAATAGGCATTTCACCCTTAATATATTCTAAACATAACTCTTAGTTTTTATACCAATTCATTATCCTTCTCCCAGGATCCATTATCTCCAAAAATGTTACCTTCACTCAGTCATCCATATTGAGCTAAAATTCTCATATGGCTTAGGCCTCCATTCTTTTCTCATTGCTAATTCAATGGGGGTTTTATGGGGAGAAGGGACTCATTGTTTATAAATTCCTTTGTTAGACCATTCTCAATAAAGCAAGAAAAATGATATATTCTAGCTTCAATTTTAGCAAAATTGTGATGTCTTTTCTGTACACAGAGTTTGTACTCAAAAAAGTTTACAAAATGAAAAATAGATGATTATTATTACGGCAAAACTATACAGAAGCTGAGGATAACTGCTTCTTTGCAAAGTGTTTGAAGATACTATTTTTTCATGTAGGACATTTTTATAAAACACACATCAAGTTTTAAGAAATCTGAGTGAAGGCTTATTTGATGGTGTCTGGTACATGTGAATGAGCCCTCACGTGTGCCTGGACCTAAGCATCGGTCAGTCCTGCTCCCGGTGATGACAGCATCTCAGTTCTCATAGCATCTTACAAGGGCCGTCATGCTCATAGTGCCATTTCGGCTTTGCCATGGCACCATGACAACTGTTCCCCATCATACAGACAGAGGTACTGGTTGACTTGCCCAAGATCACTTCGTTTATCAGTGCTAAAATGTGCCCCAGACCCTCAGCTTCTCAGTGCCCAGGACAGTGCATACACTAAAAACATCCATGGATAATTCTTCCCCCTAAACCAGAGCAGAGCTCAACTATGCAGTACACACCTGGCCATGGGCAGATGCACACACCCACACACGCATACACACATGCACACTGCATCAATCCACACGTGTGGGTGCCCAGTCACAGACACACACGCCTGCACATACCTGACCAAGTTCTTTACAGTTACAAAAGAATCACGCTGTTTGGAGGTGGGGGGTGCCCTAACCACCCTTAAATTCAACAATTTGTCTGAACTGCTCCTTTAGGTGAGAGCGTTTTGTGAAAGGATTAAAGGAATCACCCGAGGCCTGTTAATGGACATTAAATTAGCCACGCAGAGCGTGACCCAACCCCACAATGGAGCCGCAGACACCAGGGACACCCTTCCCAGGACCCTGCATCGGGCCACGGACGGCAGCTCAGGTGAGGGGCCACAGGGTGCGAGCGCAAGCTACCAGGCAAATATCCCGAGCAGCAGCCCTGCCCTCCGGGCGCACTTGAGCCCCTTCTGGTCTCTTCAAAGCCACTGTCCTCTACAGAACAAATCTCTCCTGACCTGTGCCTGCTCAGCGTGCGTACAGGCGCTGGGGAGGGTCGGTGTTATCTTAAACAGCGGGCACACCACACAGACACGGCGCACACCCCCTCGCCCTCACAGAAAGAACCTAAATCATCACCCAAAAGCTTATTTTACAAACCCACAAATCACTGCAAATATAAATGCTTTCCTTTCTGTTACCATGTTTCAATAAAGACCCCCCCCTCCTTTTTCTCAGACTCGCTCAATTACAATATCACTATCAGTTCACATTACAGGTCAGAGACGCGGCGCTTAATGTATGAGCAGCCAGCGTTCTCTACTAATAGCCTGTCATTCCGGGGATTTGAATGTCAGAACACAGCGCGGCACGGTAATGCTGCTCGGCAGCCCGGTGATGAAAACTTTGGACAAATCGCGAGGAGCACTCCGGCTCCCCATCACGGAAGGTTACGGGGAGAGCCTTTCATTCTGCTTTGACCCCTTGATCTGACAAGTGACACCTTCCAAATGAACAGCCCTCCAACTTAAATTGTTTAACTGTGGCCTGATCAGTTTTATTATCTTGCTAATCCGGATATCAGCCGTTTCATCAGAATGGAAGATATGCATATCATGAATTATTTTGACACGGGGACCTTTTAATTTTTGCCGGCAATATTTCACTGCCCCAGTCAGGGCCCGCCCGCAGTCCCTGCGGCGCTCGCCTCCCGGGACGTGAGCGGACAGCGCGCCCCTGTCGGCACCGAGTCCTCGGGGAGCCGTAAGGAGCGGCCCGCGATTACGATTACCGCGGTAGTCATGGGTCTCATTGCGGCCGGCAGCCAGCGCTGCGCCGGCAGCCGTCCCCCCGTCGCTGCCGTTTTATGGGCATGCCGAGCTCTGGGGTGCAATTCCCCTTTTCTTTCCCCTCAGCAGACAAGGAGAGGTGGATTTCTAACAACAAACAAGACCCAGGTAGGCGCTGCGGGAAGCGGCAGCTCAGTCCTGGAAACCGAAGGGCCCTTGAAGTTCATGAAGGCCGAAGGCAGGGGTCGTCAGCACCATGGTGGTTACAGGGAGACACTGAGTTAACCCCGGGGATGGCGGGGGTGCTCCTTCCTAAACTGCAAAATGCTAGGAACGCTCTGTTAAGGACACCTCCCTTCACGCCTTGGCTAAGCTTCCCGACGGCCCTCTCCTCTGACAACCATTCCCTTCCGGTGGATCCAGCAGCGCCCTAGGCCTGGACCTCACTGCGGGCATGCACCGACTGGGTTTGGTGTCAAGCGGCCCCGTCTCCGGAAGCACCGGTGCGCAGGCCCGGGGCTGTTGTTGGGCCCAGGGCACTAGGCAGTCCCTCTGGGCCAGCACCCCCAGGAGAAAGTTTCTCCAGTCCACCAACAACTGATCTGAGCAGGCCTCGGGGTCACTGTGAATCACATAACTTACTGTTTCCTATGTTGAGATGTCTGCTAGAAACCTCCTAGTCAAATTTGCTATTCCTCAAAAACAAATAAACATAGATAATTCCACTGTTGGATGTAGACCCAAAAGAACTGAAAACGGGGGCTCAAACAGGTATTTGTACACCTGTGTTCATAGCAGTCTGATTCATAAGAGCCAACAGGGGGAAATAACCCAAGAGGCCATCGGTGGAGGAATGCATAAGCCACATTTTGGTTCATACCCACAGGGAATATTACTCAACCTTAAAAAGAAAAGAAATTCCAATACATGAATAATATGAATGGATGTTAGATTAAAAGAAATAAACTGGAGGAAATAAAGATAAATATTGCCTAGTTCCACTTACATGAGATACCTAGAATCGTCAAATTCATACAACAGTCAGTGGAATGGTGATTCCCAGAAGGTAGGGGGGATAAGAAAGGGAAGTTATCAACAGGTACAGAGCATTAATTTTGCAAGATAAAAATTGCTGTAGTGATGGTGCATGACACCATAAATGTACTTAATACCACTGTATACTTAACAATAATTAAATAGGAAATTTTACATTATATCTTTTCCGTCACAATTTTTTAAAAACACAAAATTTGCAGCTAACCTACAGCAAACATAAATGCATCTTACAAAAAATGTCATTATTGGTCTTTTTATGGTTCTTTCACTTAAATTAGCTTAATTTTCCTGACTTTTTACAGTATTTTTATTATTATATGCTAGTTTTTTTGGGTGGAGAGTTGGGTTTTTGTTCTGATTTTTTTTTTTTTTTTTTGAAACAAGGAAACAGGGTCTCATTCTGTAGTCCAGGCTGGTCATGAACTCCCTATGTACCTCAGGATGGCCTCAAACACATGACAATCTTCCTACCTCAGCCTCCCCAGGGCTGGGATTACAGGCATGCACCAGCATGCCCAGTTTATGTGGTGCTGGGGAATCGACCCCAGGGCCTACACAAATGCTTTAACTTTGAGCTATATGCCAAGCTCTGCGGGTTAGTTTTTGTGCAATAATTTATTTTACAGAACAGGAGGAATTTTAATGTTATAATATACTCAGTCTGACAAGATAAAGCTATTAGATTGTTGTGATGTAGAAAGAGAGAAATACATATTCCAGATACCTGCTGGTGACACTGAGAGAGGAACCTCTGAAAGACTCCTCACTTCTTCAGTCAAGGGACCACGCTGCAAAAGTTGCCACCAGGAGACCTGCTACTGTGCTCCCACACACTCTCATGCCTGACCCCGCCCAACCCGGGCCAGCCCCAAGGTTGGGTGAGTTGGCAACCTCCCAGAACCCCACACTCAGAAGTACCTTTCACTAGGGTTAGGGCTTTGCTGAAAGATTCGTAACAGCCAAGAGGGGGAAATAACCCAAGAGGCCATCAGTGGAGGAATGGGTAAGCCACATTTTGGTATATACCCAAAAAGAAAATAGGTATTAATATTCTTAATAGCTTTTAAACAAGGAACCCATTATTTTCATTTCTCACAAGACCTCACAAATCTTTGGTCAGTGTCATTGATGCTGTCTCCACTGAACAGTGAGTATTTAGAAGAAAAAAATCTATTTTATTTTCACCAAGTCCTCAGCCTGACTCAGTGCCCAACATTTAATTCCATGGGAAACAGTAATATATATTTGCCCTTTCTCACTTGCATGTTATTTAAAAGTTCAAGCAATTGCAGATTGAAAATATCTGAGGAAAATATTGTATGTGTACTATTGTATAGTTTTTGTTCTAGTAACTATTCTCTAAATAATACAGTATAATATCTGTTTACACTGTATTAGAAGTAATCTAAACATGATTTGAAATACATAGGAGAATGTACGTATGTTGTATGTATGTGTATATATATATATATATATATATATATATATATATATATATATAAATGCACCATGTTATGTAAGAGACTTGAGCATCTGTAGCTCTTGTTATCTGCACGGGGTTCTTGGAACCAATCCCCCATGGACACTGAGGGACAATGTACATGCTGAAAATATAAGAAGCCTTCATTTTACAGCACCAAATGTTTCCTTCTTGAAATTTCCATATCAAAAACACAGAAGACAAATCTTACAAAAGCAAGGAAGGAGAACTGAGTGGGAAAAGGGAAGGCTCCTAAGAATAACCAGGAAGGAAGAGGACACCAGGTCCTTAGTCCTTTCTAACTTGAGATCTACACATGAAGATCATTTTGGTGTGAGGACCACGGCACATGTCCCTTCATAACCCAAGTGCCTGCATTCCAGGTTCCAGCTTTGAGAAGAATACACACAAATGTATCAAGGAACATCATCATTGACACTATTTTTAAAATTCACCAGATAAAAGTTTTCACAACTTCCCTAACCATCCAACCATTCCCTGGAAAGTAAGACTTTGATGTCTTTTCACTTTAACTAAATAGACTTGTACAAAAAGAACAGATCCAGAATTAAACTGGGAGGAGAAGAATGCTAAGAAAGAAAACAGAACAGCAGGCAGCATTAGGCTCACTGCTGATGGCCCACTCCAAGTTCAAGGACTGGATGATATCAGACTCCCAGTGAAGATTATCCAAGAGCTAAAGGATTCCTTTTTTTTTTTTCACTTCCCAAAACTTAATAAAATACCAAAAAATTTCAACTAAAGAATGTCTACTTGGAGTCTTGAAACTTTGTTCTCGAATTTCTATGCACACAAGGTCAAGGACCAAGAAAGCCAAAACCATTCATTTTAAGCAGAAAAGTGAGAACAAATAGAAAACTGGGTATGGAGGGTGAGAAGAGAATTCGAGAGGAAATGGCGACCGCCCGCCCAGGGCAGCGTTTTCTAATTTGCAGACTCTCGCTAAGCCATTCCCCTCCCACATGCTCACTCTGTTCCTAACAGCATCTTCATCAATTAAGATTCTATGAGACTGGCAGGCTCCAAGATCAACAGTACCATCCACACACTCACTATTCCACTGGCACCGTGAACAATTTCGAATATTAAAAGTAAAGCAACACATTCTGCCATGTCTTTTGTATACAGACAGCTGAAGCTGCGTGAAAGTTTGGCACCAAAAGGCCAAGTACCATATTTTCAGCCACCCACACGCCAAACCCTATAATAACTACAGACTTTAGATGTGAAATTTTGAGACATTTGCAGCAAAGGAAAACTAATAGTCATGCTTCTTCGTGTGCTTCCTTTCCTAACAGGGCAGTTTCTCAACTTCAAAACCTCATCGATGTGTGCTTTAAAGGAACAAAGGGTGCTGTGTAGATATTTTCACCAGATGTCAAATGGTGCTTATTTATTTAAACAGAAAAACCCACTTTGTACATTTGGTTCATTTAGTGGTATGTGCTCTATAACAAATATTTTTCGTGAGTGAAAAGCTGCCACCAGTGTGCTTCAGTTACAATAGGGCTTCGAGAAAGTCTGCTAGCTGAGACTAAATATTGCTCTTTTTGCTTTTGGTTGAAATATGAATTCCACTTCTATCCTCCTTCTATAATGAGAGAAGAGTATAGCTAAAATTATACCAGGACTAATAAGTCATCATTCTTCTGCAGTCAGATGTAGATGCACAGATATGCAGGCTTGCTATGCTAATTTTTAAGGTCGGAGTATAAACTAGAGCAGGTGTGTCCAATCGCAGCCCACTCCTATGCTGCCTTTGTTTTTTATTTTGTTGTTGTTTTGCTTTGGGGGGGGGGGGTTGTTTTTGTTTTTGAGGGATTTTTCTGAGTGAAGGGACACTGTATTGAGCCACATATAAAAATGCATAATAGAGGGACATGTACATACATAAGTACTGAGATTTCCTGTTCAAATTTTTTTCATAACATTTTTAAAAATCAAGGGCAAAAAAAAAAAAAAAGAATGGGCTGTGTGTTGGACATGTCTGATTTAGAGTATTGATAGTTCAAAAGAAAACCAGAGAAAACATGCCAATTCCTCCCTGCATGACTGTCGGGGCTCCTGTGATCTGAATGGGCCATAATGACCTAAATTCTGAGTTTGCATTACGCACTCACTGAGGATAATAAAACGGCTGGCCTGAAACTCCCTTAAGCTTGTACAAATAGGAGAATGTTAAACTGCGCTATTCAAGAAGGTCCTTGATACCCTTCATTCTGCTCAGTAGAAATGCACTTCAGGTCAGATCCCAGTCAAGATACGTGTTTACTCTTCAGAAATGAGGTGTTATGATTATTCATCCTATTGGCAAGGTCAGAGCAGTTGGACAGAAACGACACTGCTCAGATTAGAAACAGACAAAATGTTTCTGAGATAAGGAAATACATGGGAAATATATTGTCATATCATGATGTTATTAACTCTGGATTCTGCTGAGCATAGTGTGGAATGTTGACCCCCTTAGATGGACGAACAGCAAATTGATGAGGAGAATTTCAAAGGAGTATAGGAAGGATCTGGGCATTCCTGGTCACCCCGTTCCTGGTAGGAGGTGTAAGGCACCAGAACCAACTGACCCGGGACACAAAGGAGGGGAGATTTAGAAAATGGTCAACAGTGCTTGGACAATGGAAGAAGGAGAACTCTGGCTGAATTTAAAGAGACTATTCACTCAGCTACACTTACTGAAGTTTTCCATCTGTTCCATGATAAGGAAAAACTGGCAGATAAATCAGATAAACTGAGTCATTCACAATGCCCATACACTTATACAATGTGACCCTCATTTAACTTTTCAATGAAGTGTGCTACCTTCCCACCCTGTGCTACCTTCATATTTCTTTTTTCAAACTCAGTGTTAAACACAAAATCACTTTGCTTCTTACTGTAGCTAATAAATCTAAGTAAAAAAGGGGGCCAAGATAATATTCTGGTCAGGATTTGGATGTCTTGATTTATCACATATCTGTAGGCAGGTCAGCAGTACATAGGAAGTGAAAACTACACATCAAATCAAATCCAGTGGTGTCTATTTTAATGAACAAATAAGGACACATGACAAGGCCTTGGATAACCAAGTTTGCCTATAAAGCAAAGACTTATAAAAACTACAATTTCAGAGAAAGAAAGTTTAAAAAAAAACATTAAAGCTTCATCTCAATAATAAATTATCTTGCCAGTTGTAATCGATATTTGAAGCTTAAAAATAAAACAAAACAAAAAAGTCCACTCTGATACAAGAGAATTTGGAAATATAAGTCCATATCATAGCCCAGAAGCTACCAAGTCAAAATACCAACTTAGAAAGGAATACCTAAATTGGAACACCCCCAGGACACCTAAAAATCACATGCAGTAGGTGCAGAGTCGCAGTGTATAATCCCAGCTACACAGGAAGTTGAGGCAGGAATGTTGTGAATTTGACACTAGGCTAGGCAAGTTGGTCAGAGCCTATCTCAAAATTTAAAAAAGAAATATTTTTAAGAGAATTGGGAATTACAGCTCAGTGACAGCAAGTCCCTGGGTTCAAACCTCAGTACAAAAAACGAAAAAGAAAGAGAAAAGCAAAAGGAAAACTTGCCCCCAAAAGGACTGTCAATCCAGACTGCACAGAAGTCCCACTGAAAAAACCCAAGGAAAACGAGTTCAATATCCAAAATCATAAAACTGCCCAAGGAAACAAAGCACCATAAGCCAAGTCTCCAAGAACCAAATTTAGAATTCTAGGAAAATCAGAATAATTGTTGAGTACAGAGCATAATCATTGTGTAAAATATAAGTAAGTAATGAAGTTAAGCATTAGATAAAAGATCTTATTTCAAAAATACAAAACACAAAAAAATCATCTGTTGTTTTTCTTTTATCAGAAAAATCAAAACAATAAAATTCAAAAATGACCCAAGATTGTGGTGCATGTCTATGGTCCCAGCACTCCAGGAGGCTGAGCGATGAGGACCACAAACATAAGCCTGACTTGGGTGGCCCAGAAACTTAGGGAGACCCTGACTCCAAATAGAAAAAAAATTGAAAAGAACTGAGGATGTACCTTGAAACAAAGGCCCTGGGTTCAGTTCCCAATATCCAAAAACAAAAAAAAAAAAAAAAAAAAAAAAAAAAAAAAAAAAAAAAAAAAAAAAAAAAAAAAAAAAAAAAAAAAAAAAAAAAAAAAAAAAAAAAAAAAAAAAAAAAAAAAAAAAAAAAAAAAAAAAAAAAAAAAAAAAAAAAAAAAAAAAAAAAAAAAAAAAAAAAAAAAAAAAA
>PVKB01004989.1:0-115537 GCA_004027205.1 Ctenodactylus gundi | reverse complement strand
TTTTTTTTTTTTTTTAATGCCTGCTCTTAATCAGCCTTGAGCCTCTTGACACCGATGTTCATGGGGTAAAAGGATGATTTTTATCAACTTTTTTTTCAGGTGGCTCTTTAGAAACGGTTATTGCTCAAGATGAGAACCTCCCGGAAGACGTTGTGAGGGAGTTTGCAGTAGACCTGATTGCTGGATTACGTCATCTTCACACGCTTGGCATTCTCCTCTGTGACATTTCTCCTGGGAAGGTAATGCCTGGGTTTGGAGTTCCTAAATACTTGTGTCTCGATTTAGAGTACTTTCCTAAAGGTGTTAATTTATTAAAAGGAAATCTGTGATACATCTTAGCTGTCGCTTTGTGGAACTTCTAGAATATAAAGTCTCTTTCAGAGCTCACTAATTACCTGTTGCTCCTAACATTTACTGCAGATAATGGACCCAATAGGTCTGTAAAGCTGTCTTAACTCTTATAGTACACATTTGTGAGCTGTTGTTTTAGTTTGATAATGGCATTCTTGGCCATGCACGATCCTGATACTGTGGATCGGATATCTTTTTTTTTTTTTTTTTGATAAAACTGATTACCATAACCAAACGTGCTTCAGTGTGAGTCACAGAAACCTGCATATTAGTTTGCGTTGTTGACAGTGGTGGCATATAGCACCTGTGTGGTCTTGGGTGAGTTACTCTGTCTCAGTTTTCTTCCCTGTGAAGTGGAGATAGTTCCAGTGGGGTTGTGAGGATTGCGCACTATATTTAGGTTCAGCTGCTAGTAGGGCACTTCCTGGGAGGTAGTATGCCTCAAGTCATTTTCATCTGTTACTGTTGTATCAGCCTGTACTCATGGGAGTCTTACTGATCTGGTGTATTCCCTTTTAGTGTATGCCTATGAAATGAAAGGTTGAGTTTCATTTTTTTTTTTTTTGTTAGGCTTCTGTATAAGATTTTTTTTTTGACCCAGGCTGGTCCTGAACTCACTGGTGTAGCCCAGGCTGGCCTTGGACTCAGAACAATCCGTCTGCCTCAGCCTCCTGAGTGCTGGGATTACAGGTGTGTGCCACCAAGCTTAGCTTTATGTAGTGCTGGAGAATTGAACTCAGAGCCTTGTGCTTGCAAGGCAAGTGGTTTAACCTCTGTGCCATTCCCCCCATCTCTTTTTATTGTTGGTTTTCTCATATTAGAGAAACCCTGTTATATTTAACCTTCAGAAGCTGATTCATTTCACTAAGCATCATGGTCTCAAGGTGCATCCATTTTTCTACAAATGACTCAAATTTGTCTTTATGGCAGAGTAGTACTCCATTGTGTGTGTGTGTATGTGTATATATATGACATCTTTGTTCATCTATGGTGGGGCATATTGGCTTCTTCTAAGCTTTGGCTATTATAAATGATACTGGTATAAAAATGGGTGTGCATGTATCGCTTTTGTGTGGTGACCTTAACTCTTTTGTGAAGATATCCAGGAGAGGTATAGCTGGGTCAAATGGGATACCTATTAAGTGTCAGGTTTTTTTTTTTTTCTATTTTATTTTTCTTCTTCTTTTTTTTTTGAGACTAGGTCTTGCTCTGGAGCCCAGGCTGGTCCTGAACTCACTGTAGAGCACAGGCTGGCCTTGGACTCATGGTAGTCCTCCTGCCTCAGCCTTCCCAGTGCTAGGATTATAGGCGTGCGCCACCACACCCCGTTTATGTAGTGCTGGGGAATTGGACTCGGATACTTAGCGCTTGACTTTGCTTTAATCGTTGAGCCATTCCTCCAGCACCAGTGTCAGTTTTTTGAGGAATTTCCATACTGCTTTTAGTGGTTGTACCAATTTACAGTCTCACTAACTATGTAGAAAGATTGCTTTTTGCCCACAACCTCACCAGCATATTTTTTGAGTTCTTAACACCAGCTATTCTTAATACAATTAGATGGAATGTCAGTGTTGCTTTGATTTGCATTTCTCTGATGGCTAAAGAGGGTGAACATACTGTTTGTTTTGTGTTTGTGAGACTTGTCTTGCTCTGCAGTCCAGGCTGGTCCTGAACTCACTGTGTATCCCAGGCTGGCCTCCAACTCAGCAATCCTCCTGCCTCAGCCTCCCAAGAGGTAGGATTATAGGTGTGTGTCACCATGCCCTGTTAGTGTGGTGCTGGGGAATCAAACTTGGGACTTCATGCTTGCTAGACAAGTCCTCTATCTAACCACTGATCTATTCCTCCATCCCTGGTCATTTATTTTTTTCACATATCTGTTGGCCGTTTGAATTTCTTCTGAGAACTGTATTCATTTCAGTTGCCCATTTTTTTGGTCTGTTATTTTCCAAGGTCTAATTTTTTTTTTCGGTAATTGTGTATTCTTGATAATAGTCCTCTGAAGTGCAGCTGGTAAAATTTTTTCCATTGTGCTGGTTCTCTCCACTCCATTACTTCCTTTTCTATACAGAAGCTTTTTAATTTGGTATAATCCCTTTTGTTGGTTCTTTGGTGTTAATGTCATGTTTTGGGTATTTTATTGAGGAAGTCCTTGCTTACACCTGGGCCTACAAAAGGTTTTCCCTATTCTAACAGGTTCAGTGTTTTTATTTTAATGTCTAAGTCTTTGATTCATTTTGATTTGATTTTTAGTATGTGGTGAAAGATGGGTATATTGTTTCATTTTTCTGTGTGTGTCTGGCTCCTTTTCCCAGTACCATTTATTGAAGAGGCTGTCTTTACCCCAGTGTATGTTTGGCCCCTTTGTTACAGATCACATGGCTGAGGGCCCTCAGGGACGCCTCTGAATCCTCAGTTCTGTTCCAGTATGTGTTTCTGGGCCAATACGATAGGGTATTTTTTTTTTTTTTTTTGAAACTGGGTCTCACCCTGCAGCCCAGGCTGGTCCTGTACTCGCTGTATAGCCCAGGCTGGTCCTCCTGCTTCAGTCTCCCAAGTGCTGGAATTACAGGTTACCACACCTGGTTTATGTGGTACTGAGGAATTGAACCCAGGGCCTTGTGCTTGCTGGGTAAGCACTCTAACCACTCTACTATTGTGGTTCCATAGAATTTCTGGATCATTTTACTAGTTCTGTGAAAAATGGTATTGGTATCTTGATTGGGATTGCACTGAATCTGTGTATCAGTTTTGGTAGTATGGCCATTTTGATAGTATTGGTTCTGCTTACGCAGGACCAGATGGCTTTCTGTTTTCTAAAATTCTCTTTGATTTCATTTTAGGAGTACTACGGTTTCCAATATACAGGTCCTTCACCTGCTTAGTTGATTCCTAGGTATTTAATTTTCTTTGAGGCTATTGTGATAGAGTTGTTTTTCTGATCTCTGGTTTCATTGTTGCTGTAGAGCAATGCTATTGATTTTTGTGTATTGATTTTACATTCTGCAACTTGGCTGAATGTATTAGTTCTAAGAATCTTCTGGTAGAATTTTTTGGGTTGTCTATGTGTATGATCATTTCATCCACCAATAAGGATAGTTTGTCTTCTTCCTTTCCTGTACATAGTCCCTTGATTACATTCACTTGTCTGATTGCTCTGGCTAATGTTTAGAGCACTATGTTGAATGGAAGTGTTCCTGATTTGAGGGGAAATGCTTTCTTTTTTTTTCCATTTAGTATGATGTTGACAGTAAGATTGTCATAAATTGCTTTTATCAGTTTAGGTTAAGATCCTTCTGTACCTATTTTCATCAGTTTTTTTTTTTTTTGAAATCTCACTGTATCTTTTTTGAGGTTTTTTGACACGGCCACAACCACCAGTTTACGTAAGAAAAGAACTATAACAATGGAATTCAGAAGGCCAGAAAATGTAAGAAACGAAAAGAGAGAAATTTCAGGTTCCTTAACTGAACACTGAAAAGTAAATGTGTGTACATACAAAAGACATACAAGTTATTATTGCATCTGTTAGTTTTCTTAGGCTTAACTTACATCGAAGACAAAATAAATGAATCACTACATTAAATAAACAAGTCTCCATCACAGAAGTATATTACACATAAAACAATAGATATAATGAGTAAGATCATTATTACAAATTTAGTTACACAGTATGAACTGAAAGGTAAAATTTAAGAGTCACAGGTTGAACTAATAACTGGTTGAGTTTTTAGCCAATGGACGAAGGCTACATGATCTTTTATCTGTACCATTCAGTGACAGCTTCAGGGAAAAGACTTCAAGAACCACCTGTATAAGTTTGGGTTCTTTCAAAAGACAGAATTTACAGATTTTACCACAAAAAGGTCTATTATCAAGACTTACAAATCGAAGGATAGAGGTAGTCCAAGATGGCGGCTCAGCTGTGAAGCAGATCTCCCGTCCGGGACTGCAGCACAGCCGGTGAGGTGAGACTCTGCTGCAGATCTCGGGTGAAGACCGAAGCTGGAAGATCGGCGACTGAAGAGTAGCGACGGGCCGAAAGGCTCAAGTCGAGACTGGAGTGAATCTGTGCTGACGATCTGAGGCATGTAGCAAGTCACTGCGAAGGCGAGAGCTTCCCCAGAGGAAGAAGCTTTGACAATCTTCCCTCCTCCTTCCTTTTGTAACCTTGGAGTTCTGGTTGGCCCTCCCACATCTGGGTGGGTGTTATTCTCTCATTGGCCAGCCTACAAATCACTCACACTCTAATCCGGACCAGCTCTTGATCCCCAGTCTAGGGTGGTGGACAAATCCTAATCCTAATGGAGGTGTGGACATAATCCACACAAGTTGACGTAATCCCTTCAGTGGACACACCAGCTATTTACCACCTTTTACTTTTTTTTTAAAAAACAAAATATACCATGTCAGAACCACTGCCTTCTGCCACTCCACCCCTGCTAAATATCTATACATATATACATCATAAAAGTTTCACAGATTAAGATTTATACCAATTCCCCATGTTGAATATGATTGTTTTACAAGCTAATACATTAATAAAAATAGTTATTGGGGGAGATTTCACAGTTTTTATGAGGAAGCTGGTACTGTTTTAGTGGGATATCAATCAGATGATAATCTATTTTTTTGTTACACTTTCTCTGTCGATGTTTCCTTTTTTCTATGTTCTTTGGGGCTGCTTGTCTCTGATTCCTTCAAAGATTTCCTGCAGTGTTGGGCTCATAGTCACATATTTCTGTAGGGATTCTGCGTCATGAAAAATTTTTACTTCTCCTTCATTTTTCAGAGATAATTTTGCTGGATACAACAGCCTGGGTTGACACACATGCTGTCTTTTAAGGCTTGAAAGATTTTGCTCCAGGCTTTCCTGGCCTTTAAGATTTGCATTGAGAAATCTGTGGTAATTTGAATGGATTTGCCTTGATAAAATAATGTGTTTTTCTCTTGCTGCTTTTAATATTTTCTTTTTATGTTGTATTTCTGAATTATTGATTATGATATGTTGCAGTGAATCCGTCAGGTCTTGGGTTTTTCTTTGTTGGTAGGCCCATTATTACTGACTGAATTTCAACCTTGGTTATTGCCTTATTCAGGGTTTTTCTAACTTCTTGGTTCAATTTTGGTGTGTTATATGTATCTCAGAATTGATCCATTTCTTCTGAATTCTTGAATTCATTGAACCTGTGTTTTCAAAATAGTTTATTATAATTCTCTGGATTTCAGTATTGTCTACTGTGATTTTACCTTTTTCATTTCTAATTGCATTGATGTGAATTTTCTTTTTGGTAGTTTTGGCTAGAAGTTTATCCTTTCAATGAACCAACTTCGATTCATCTTTTGTATGTTTTTTGTTTCAATTTCGTTGAGTTTTGGTTCTCCAGATTTCCTGTCTTCTCCTGCTTCTGGTTCTGGCTTGTTCTGGTTGCTCTGGAACTTTGAGCTGCGTCATTAGGCTGCGATTGCTCTTGTTTTCCTTTCCTGTGTGCATTCGTGTCTGCACGTTTCCCTCTTAGAACTGCTCTCATGTGTCCCATAGATTCTGGTAGGATGTGCTTCCATTGTCATTTGACTTTAGGAAGTTTTTGATTTCTTGGTTTCTTCTGTGATCATTGCTTGTTCGATAATGTATTATTTAGTCTTTGTGTATTTGTATAGTTCCTGTAGTTTCTTTTGCTGTTTCATTCCACTGTGATCTGCAAGTATGCAAGGGACGATTTTAATTCTTTTGTATTTATTTAAGCATATCTTATGTTCAAGGATATGGTCTGTTTTGGAAAAAGTCCCATGTGTTGCTGAGGAAAAGGTTTATTTTTCTCTTTCTTTTTCTTTTTTTTTTTGAGACAAGGTGTGTCTAGGCTAGACTTAAGTTCAGCTGTGTAGCCCAGGCTGGCCTTGAATTTACAGTGATACTTTCTGCTTTAGCCTTCCGAGTGCTGGGATTACGTGATGCTGGGGAATCAAACTCAGCCTGGTGCTTGCTAGGTAGGCACTCTAACCACTGTGCTATTCCAGCCCCGCAAAATGTGTGTTCTGTTGATGTTGGATAGAACAGTCTGTAGATACCTTTTAAGTCCATTTGTTCCATGTGTGATTTAGCTTTGATGTTTCTTTGCTGATTTTTTTTTTTTGGGGGGGTGTGTGGTTGACTTGTCTATTTGTGAAAGGATACTGAAGTCCTTTAGGGAAATTTATTAAATTGAATACAGTTTTCCACTTCTCTATCAAAACACTCCTTCATATTTTCCACTGCCTTATTTACCTTAGCTAGATTTTTATTGTGTCTTCCATATGCTCAGTAATCTTTGTATTTATTAGGATCATTATTTATTAAATTGTATTGAAAGATTTTGCTCTGGTAGTTTGTTTAATGTAACACTGGGTGTTTATGTTTGTAATTGTGAGCTCTTCCTTTTTTTTGTTTTCTTTTGCAAAAGGGTCCCGCTCTGTATGTAGCCCAGAAAGGAAGGTCCTGAACTCAGTAGGGAGCCCAGGCCGCCTTGGATTCAGGTTAATCCAAGGAGTGCTGGGATTACAGGCGTGTGCCACCACGCCCAGCTTTATGTGGTGCTGGGGAATCGAA
This sequence comes from Ctenodactylus gundi, assembly GCA_004027205.1. Classification (NCBI taxonomy): domain Eukaryota; kingdom Metazoa; phylum Chordata; class Mammalia; order Rodentia; family Ctenodactylidae; genus Ctenodactylus; species Ctenodactylus gundi. The sequence continues at coordinate 108,600 of PVKB01004989.1, read as the reverse complement.
CTCAGGGCCTTGCGCTTGCCCATCCAGCCCCTGTGAGCTATTCCTATTGTATTGTTTCTTTTACTAGTATATAGTGTCCATCTTTGTGTCTTCTCATCTGTTTTAGTCTTCAGTGTCTGAGGATAGTATGGCTATTCTTGCTTGTTTTTGGGTTCCAATAGCATAGTAATACTTTGCAGCTTTTACCTTTAGTCTGTGTGCTTATATGTGGATGAATTGTCTCTTATAGACAACACATGGCTGGTTTTTTTTAATCCACCCTGCCAGATGGCAAATTAAGATCATGTTTTGTTTGGATCTGGAGTGTCCCCTGAAAGCCTCAGTGCATCTATGGGTACTGTGTACTGCTGAGGGATGGGGCCTGGCTGGAGGAGATGGGTGCTTGGGGCTTGACCTGGAGGGGGCGCGTGCTGCTTCCGTCCTGCTTCCCTTACTGCTCTTTGTTCTGCCGTGCCATGAGGATCTGTGTCTTCAGCTCTGGCCTCAGCCCTGCCACGTGATCCCACCATTCTCCAGCTGCTGACTCTTACAGACTGTGACCTTCTGAAGTTGTGGGCTAAAATAAAATTTTCATCCTTTAAGTTGTGGATGTTGGTACTCTGTTCCAGCAAGGAAAAAGTTAACTAAGACAGACCATTAGCATTAAGAATTTTGTAAGATTTTTTTTTTTTTTACCAAATACTGCCGTTGTCCTGTGTTTCTGGTGTTGCTTCTTCTTTTTCTTTTTGAAAACTTTCCCTTTGATATTTCCTTTTCTCTGTGTTCTTTGGTACTGCTTGTCTCTCTGTCTCTCAAGATTCAAGTATTTTCTGCAATGCTGGGCTAGTGGTCACAAATTTCTTAGTTTCTTGGTAGTGGAATTTTTACTTCTCCAATTTTCAGGGATAATTTTGCTGAATACAACAAGCTGGGTTGACACTTCTTTGCTTTTAAAGCATGAACGATTTTGCTCTAGGCTTTCCTGCCCTGTGTTATGCTTCTTCTGAAAAAAACCAACAACAACAAAAAAAGCAAAACACCACAGGCACATGGGTTTTCAGGTGTTAAGTGTCTTGGAGGGCTTGTGAGTGCAGGTAGGCCTGTTTAGCCACCCCCAGGTACTGTGGGGGATTGGTCCCAGGAGCCACCTCGGACACGAGGATCCCGGGGTGCCATGCTTCTTACGCACAACAGTGTATGTGCTTGTAACATGCATACGTCCTGTGTACCATAAGTCATCTTCAGGTGGCTTGTGGCTAGTACAATGTAAGGATTATGCTGTAGCACATAGTTGTTATACTATACTGTTAATGGTATAATGACAAAAGCCTACAGATTTAGTACAGACAAAAGTTATTTGTCCCATTTTTGGTGGTCCACAGTTTATTGAATTGGTGGGTGTAGAGCCTGAGTATGTTAGGAGTGACTACATGCTGCTCTTTCCCCAAACCCTGAGGTGTTTCTACCCTTGATGTCCAAGAGCATTTCGGAGAATGGACTGTTGTTGGTTCTGTTACTAAAATGTTAGATTTGTTTTTAGACTTTTAGCTTTTTGAAAAAGTAAGTTTTCTCTGGAGTTGTGATACAGAACAAAAGCCAGTGTTAGAAGTTCTTCTGTGAAACTCTAAGAGCTACTGATAAATGTACAAATAGGCTTGTTTTTGAAAAGAATCTTTCAAAAAATCTTTATAGGTACTCTTAGAAGGACCGGGCACATTGAAGTTCAGCAATTTTTGCTTGGCAAAAGTGGAAGGTGAAAATTTGGAAGAGTTCTTTGCTTTGGTGGCAGCAGAAGGTGGAGGTGACAGTGGGGAAAATGTGAAGAAAAACATGAAAAATAGAGTCAAAGGTATGTGGACCTGGGGAACTTAAAGATCCTAACTCTAGTTGTGGGCCACGCAAGTGTTATATTCATGACTTGTTGATCTTGTGGTTTGCCACTCAAATAATGTATTACAAATGGTAATGACAGCAGAAGTCTGCACAGGCGTAACTCTGTCCAGCCTGACGTTATCCATGTGGGTATAACACTGTCGCAAGTGAGGAGCCACTAAGAAAGTGTATGACTTATACTGTGTTACCAAATACACTCATTACAGTGGAAGGAGGGGTTTTTCCAGCCCTCAGTGTCTGGCATGCACTGGTGGCTTGAGGGTATTTGTCCTAAATCATGCATTAGTGGCTGAAGGGTCAGGGCAGGTTTCTATGGGATCCTTTTGGATGGGTGGTTTTGGCAGATGTCTCACCTGCCTGTCTCTGTGGTTCCAAGATTGGAGTGAGGCAACTTCTTTTCCAGCGCCTTTCAGAACTTAGAAGGAGGAGTGTAGTGACAGGTAAGTCCCTTCCTTTGGTGCATACAGGTGACGGACTGTGGCGGCTTGACGACTTCTTGTGCAGCTGTACAGATTCTGAGTGAAGAGAGAAACTTTGCAGATAGGTCCCCAAATGAACACCTGAATTCTAATCTTGCCTTTGCTTCTCACTGTGACTTTGAGCATAATGTCACCCAGTTTCCAGTGTTAATGCACCCTCTTAACCTAGGGGCTTGGACTGCATCATACACCCCAAACTTGAGGCTTAAGCTGAAGAAATGGGGAGGAAGTGGTTGAGCCCTATTAATCTGGTGTCTTTTCTGCAGTGGTGTTTAATAGGGAGAAGCCAGCAATCTGGGTTGATTTGTGACATGACTTTCAAGTTTAGGATTCGTAACCCGTAGGTTAGAGGTCAGGTTTTCAGGTTTGATCCCTGATTTTTCCCTCTCTTGTGGTGGCCATGGGGATAGGCATTCGGTGGTAGAAGCACATGGAGCAGAGCTGACCGAGGCCTCTTGCTCCTGGAGGAGAGTCATCGCTGCTCTTGCTCTGACCATGCTTCTTGTGAGCTGCAGCCCACTGAGGACCAATTCCGGGAGCAAACCGAGGCAGGCCTGTTCCTCGGAGATACTCTGATGGCTGACCTTGCTGGTCTTCTCAGATGGCATCTCACTTGGGATCTGTTGTGTGCTGCCATCTGACCTTCTGTGCAGCGTTTTCTCAGAGGAGCGTCTTGCAGCGAATCCTTGTACACTTACTCCTGTCTGGGTGTCTGCTGCGTGGAAGGCCGAGACACCCCCCCCCCTCCCGTCCCGTGGCTGTCCTGTTTCACTCTTTCGTAATGTCGGGGCTTGAACCCAGGGCCCTTGTGTGCTCCGCTGCGGCCCTGCCCTCTCCGCCCTTTGTCTGACTTCTGCCAGTGCACTGTTGACACAAGTCCGCCCGCTGCCCCCTGTGCCTGCAGTCCAGCTTTCCCAGTGCTTGACTCTTTCTTGTCTCTGGCTTTCTCCAAGAAGATCTCCTTACTTCTGTGTCCTCTGCGTTGGCAGAAGCTTACTGGACTGGACTCTTGGGGGATTGGTTCATTCTTTCCTAGTTTTCTGTGCATAGTTCATTGAACTTACCAGAAAATTAAAAAAAAATTATTTTCTCCGTTTGATTGTAAATGTAAGCACTTTATATTCTTTTGTCCATTAGTGCCTCGGTTCATTCCACATTTGTTTACTTGACAGTGTTTTTGTAGTAGGAATGTGGTTGTGAGTGAACAGGCAGAAATCTTCACATTCACTGAAATTGTACTTCTAGGGGGAAGAAACAGGTGATCTCTTTCAGTGGGTACCCCTGACACACCTGTTAAATGTGATCTGGTGCCTGGGGAGTCGGGGGCCCTGTTTATCTTTGTGTGTTCTGTCCCTTGGCAGGCAGATAGACCTCCTCAGTTTTTGCTGAGTGTGTGAGGTGAGTCCAGGAGAACGTGGCAGCCGCACTGCCGGGCAGACCAGGCTGCTGAGCTGACTGCAGTGGCCTTCCCTGGGGGTGCATTGGCTGGAAAGTTTACCTCTGAGATTTTGTTTCCGACTGGTTGGAGACCCCTTATTTCATAGAGACATTCTTGTTGGGAGGTAGGAGCTTTTTGGGTGTGTTGGAAAGAATGTGCACCAAGGACAGAGAGGACCCTGGGTTTGGCGATGGCTCTGCAGCTGCCCAGCCGTGATTTAGAGGGTGGGCAGTCCCCCTTTAACCTTCTGTCTTTGATAAAAAAGAGGATTTTCTGGCTCTAAAGTAAAGGGTTTCTGTGGAATAGAGAGGTCTGAATAAAGTACGTGTGATATATGGGATGCTGCTCACCAAATGCTTCTGTGCTGGACACGTTGTAGAATTGTGTCGCTTCTTGGCCACAGACAGTCACCACAAGGTGGGAATTTTCAGAGGCAGCACGAGGTCTGCTACCTCGTTTTTCCATTCCTCCAAGATTGGGCAGCCTGAGTGGAGATGGCACCCTCTGTTGGCAGTTGGCATGGGCCCCTAACTGAGTATCAGGGCCTCTTGGCTGACTTGGGATGCATGTGGAGTTTGAGTAGTGTAGATCCCCGTGGGATTTTGGGTTTGTAAGTGCCGTTAACCGTCTATTTTATCTGAGGATATAGTAGTAGTTTCTCTTTATTGCTGTTGTTAACTGTTATCTTCTCCGTTTTCCAGTGCTGAGGACTCTGTCCAGGACTTCCGCTCTGAGTCAGCTCTTCTTTCAGTTTTTCATGTTGAGACAAGGACTCTTTAGGTCGCTGTGTTGGCCGGACTGGGCTCCAACTAGTGGTCCTCCTGCCTTAGCCTCAAAGGGTATTGGAATTACAGACCTGGGCTGCTAGGCCCAGCTTGCTGGTTAAATTTACACTCATAAATTCACACACCTGATTATGCCACACCACTCAGTAAGGTGGATTTTTTTTCACCCAATTCCTGTTTCCCCCCAATTCCTGTAAAAGGGCTATCTAGTTGTAGGGTGAAGCAGCAGGATGGAGGCCGGGGTAGAGTTAGTTTTATGCAGGGTGCAGGATTGCAGTAACTTGGAGGGGGACTGGAGACTGTCAGTTGGGGGAAGCGTGGGATATCTGAAAGGAGTCGTCAGAGTCAGGGAAGGGTTTTGGGACCCGTTAACGCTTTTTGCTCCCCAGCAGCTGTTCTTCCCTAGGAGAAGCAGAGAAGAGGGGTGTTAAAAAAAAAAGATATGGAGGGCAGGTCTAGCTGACAGTCCTGGATCTAGTCATCATGGTTTAAGAATTCAAAAAGACAAGCGCACAGCACTGTCTTAGTTACTTACTCAGTGCTGTGACAGAATACCAGACATCCATATCTTAAGGAAGGAGAAATGTGTTTAAGCCTGCAGTTTCAGAAGGTCCCACACAGGCAGTTCAAGGAACAGCTGGTAATGGTGGAGCCTGTGGCAGAGGCTGGAGAGCTGCTTAAGGCATTACAGACCAGAAAACCAAGGGAAGCAGGAGCAAGTCAGTGTCTGGAGACTTGGCAAGGCCGGAACGTCCCCAGGAAGAACTGTAACGTTTCTTTCTTCATTGCTTTACCCAGTTCAGACTGCCAGCTAGGTTTCCCACAGCCCTCCCTCGTTTCCTGGCCCACGTGTCAGTAACACACAGTAACCTGAAAGCTCTGCCCCCCCCCCCACCCCCCCTCAACAAATTGGTACAGTCTCTCCAGGTCGAACCTCAAGCGTCTGCCCCTTAGCCTTCCTCTCAATAGTGTAAGGTTCTACAGTTACCCCCATACCCAGCTGCATGAGGCTTTTGGAAGAATACCCCAGATCCAAACCATAACAGCCACCTCAGTATTTTCCCCTCTCCTTTGCAAAAGAGATCTTATGGTAACATGGCATTGAAATTGAGGGATCACACCCCCTACCATCCCGAGTCAGGTCTTCTGACTTTTCAGAGGGCACTCAAGCCATGCACAAGTGCAGAAGAAAATGGTAGCCTCCTTCAGAATTTGGAGGTCTGTTTTTTTTTTTTTTTTTTTTTTTTTTGAAACAGGGTCTTGCTCTGAAGTCTAGGCTGGTCCTGAACTCACTACCTGCCTAGCTCAGGCTAGTATTAGACTCACAGCAGCCCTCTTGCCTCAGCCTGCCGAATGCTGGCATTACACGTGTGCACCACCATGTTATGTGGTGCTGGGGAATTGAACCCAGAGCCTTGTGCTTGCCACGTGCTTTGGCAGCTGTGCCTTTCCTCCAGCCCTGGGGTTCCAATTTCTTGCGCTGCTTTAACAGGCCAAAGGTGAGCGGGTTGGGACTGTGACCTTCCCATCTTGTTGGGAGTCTTCCAGATCCCCTGTGACGAGCCCCCAGTGTTACTGCTGGTACTGCTTGATGTCTGGGTTCTGGAACTTACAGTATGATTAAGAATACTAATCATTTGGAGATTATGGGAGATTGAGCGCAAGAGTTATGTTGAGAAGGTGTTGAGAGGTTGTTGGGCGAGTCTTGAGAGGATCCCCACTAAGATACATTGTTAAAATTGATTTGTAGTCATATATGTCCTTTGGACAAGGTAATCTTGCAGTTAGAAGCAACATGTGAGGCTTATTCATGCCTGCTTCCTCCTGGCTCCTTGCATCTCACCAGGTCCCCCCTGGGTGGGCTCCTTAGGTGCAGTGTGAGGTGCCTAACAGCTGTTTCTCAATGTTCCTTATGTTTGTCTTAGGGTCTCCTGCCTACCCAGCACCAGAAATTGTGAGGGGTGCTGACTTCTCTGTCACCAGTGACCTCTGGTCCCTGGGCTGCCTGCTTTATGAGATGTTTTCAGGTAATTACTTCCTGTTTCAGTGTAAAGTCAGAATGAGACAAAAACAAAATGTTAAATCTGTAGTTTGCAAATATTTTACCTATAAGATGTCAAACGTAGTTTTATTAATTTTTTTTGTTTTGAGACAGGGTCTCGCTCTATAGCCCAGGCTGAACCCGAACTCACTGTGTGGCCCAGGCTAGCTTTGGACTCATGGCAGTGCTCCTGCCTCAGCCTCCTGAGTGCTGGGATGACAGGCGTGCACCACCATGCCTGGCCTTAGGTGGTGCCGTGGAATCGAACTCAGAGTCTTGCACTGCAAGGCATGTGTTTTAACCACTGTACTATTCCTCCAGCCCCATATTACATTTTTATATATACTGATTTTGGTTAAATTGCTTGATGTTGAGACATATGCAGAGCCTTAGGAATACGGAGTCCTTCACAGTCGTCTGGACTATTGTAATGCACCGAACTTAACTGATAGTGTATCTTGTAAAGATGCGAAGTGGCTGAATCATTCTGATGTGCTGAGTGTCTAGGAAATGTGGATTGTGGTAGCAGTTATGTGTGCCTTTGTGTACTGGTTTAAGGCCGAACACTTTGAGTTTCATAAATACAAAAAAAAAAGGCAGTGTGCCTTGGGGAACACATGAGGCATTCAGTAATTAGTAATTGCTTTTTTTGTGAGTATCAGTAGTTGAGATAAGTTTAGACTGACTGGTGCTGGCATACTATGTAATCTTGCAAGCTAATGTGATTTCAGGAAAACCTCCGTTCTTCTCAGAAAATGGTTCAGAGTTAGTTGAAAAGATTTTGTGTGAAGATCCTCTGCCACCTATTCCAAAAGGTAAGCATTTTTAAAAGTACAGTTCATCTCTATCTTGCATTGATTAAAACTCCTCTTAACCAGAACCTGTTTTAACGATTTATAACCTCTCGAAGTTGATTTTTTGTTTTGTTTTGTTTTTTGAGACAGAGTCTTGCTCTGTAGCCCAGGAGAGTCTTGAATTCAATGGCAATTTTCATATTTCAGACTCTGAAGTGCTGTGATTATAGGCATACACCATCACCAAACCTTTTACTTTTTGTAATTATAACTTTAATTTGTACTTACATCTTTTGAGGTCAGTCATCTGTGTAGTGTTGTAGTAGGGACAGGTGAGGCATTTCTCAGTCCTTGAGTCAGAATACTTCTCTGACAGGCTCTTAAAATCGTAGGTTACAGTTGTTCTCTTTTGGAACTCTGACCCTATAAATTGTGGTTAATAGTCTATTGCTATCAATTTTAAGAAAAGATATAAGTAGCTTTATTACAGAATTTAAGACCAGTAGAGGATCCTACATTCATGCTTGAGGTTTTAAAACTTTTTTCTTGAGGAAGAGGAGGAAATAGAAATGCAGAACATTTTCAGTGTTTTTGGAATTATCTCCCCCCTTTTTTATTAATACATGTATGTGATGAATAATGGTTACAATGAGCTTGACTGTTGTGCACATATATATCACATCAACATTAAAATCCCTTCCCCTCCCCAGTTTTGGCCCTCCCGCTTCCTTCCCATCCTCCCTGACTCCCATTGTCACACCTATTTTGTTCTATAGAATGCCTGTATTCTGGGTTTTCCAAATCAGAGAAAACGTGATATTTAACATATTTAATCTTCTCCATCTGACTCACTTCACCACTCAGATCACCAGTCTTTAGCTCAGCTTCCCACCCCTAGAATTAGCTGCAGGGCCGTATCTTGATGCCTCTTCTCTGGGTCTAGCAGAGCCCTTTATTGGGATGGTTTGCCGAAAGTTCTTTTTTTCTTTTTGTATCTTTCTGTACCTTTATTGAGATTCTTTAACATAGCCTTACCCACCAAGTCTACAGAAGAAAAGAACTATAACAATGGTATTTCATAAGGCTAGAAAATGTGAGAAAAAAGAAGTTAAATTTCAAATTCCTTAGCTGTGTACTGAAAAGTAAATGTGCGTACATTCAGTAGACATTCAGGTTATTATATCAATCTGTTCTCTTAGGCTAAACTTTAAAGACTGAATAATTGAATTGCTACATTACATGAACTTCAGTCTGTATTCACAAAAGTATATTATACATAAAGCAATAGATATAATGGCATACTTATTTCAGGATTTTTAAAGAGTTCTTTCCCAACAAGGCACAGGAAGAAATGAGTAAGATCATTATTACAAATTTAGTTAGTGTGAAATTGAAAAGTAAAATTCAAGAGTCAGGTTGAATAGCCACTGGATTCTTAGTGGACTAAGACTACGTGATCTTTTATCTTTACCACTCAATGTAATTATTATGTTTTGTAAACTAATGTACAAATAAAAGTAATAATTATGGGGGAAGTTCTACGGATTTTATAAGAAAGCTGATATTGTTTTAATGGGATACCGCTCAAATGATTGATGTCTGCTTTTTTGTTACACTTTGTCTTTAGATGTTTACTTTTCTCCACGTTCTTTGATGCTGCTTGTCTTTCTGTCTCTAAGGTTCCTTCAGGTATTTTCTGCAATGCTGAGCTAGTGGTTGTGTATTTCTGTAGGGATTCTTGGTCCTCAGAGATTTTTACTTCCCCTTCAATTTTCAGGGATAATTTTGCTGGATACAGCAGCCTGGGTTGACACTTGCTGTCTTTTAAAGCTTGTAAGGTTTTGCTCCAGGCTTAAAGTTTGCATTGAGAAATCTGCGGTAATTTGAATGGGTTTGCCTTGGTTGAATAATGTTTGTTTTTTTTCTTGCTGCTTTTAATATCTTCTCTTTATGTTGAATTTCTGAGGTTTTATTTTGATATGTCATGGTGAGTCTCTTTGCTGGTTAAGGTTATTTGGTGTTCTGTAAGCTTCTTGTACTTGAAAATTAGTTTCTCTTCCTAGGTTTGGGAGGTTTTCCTATATGATTTTAGTGAATAAATTCTTTATATCTTTGGGGCTGTCTTCTGCTCTTTGTCCCTCACCCATAATTCTGAGGTTAATTCTCTGAATCATTCATCAGCTGTTGTAATGAGCAACTTTGGTCAATTCTAATTTTGGAGTTGTGCCTAATTATGGCTTTTGTTTCCTTACCCTTATCTTTAGGGTCTGACAGTCTGTCCTTGCAGTGTTTGAGTTGAATTCCCTGCTCTCAAATGTATTTTTCTAACCTGAATTTCAGCTAGATTTCTTTTCAAAATTTCCACTTCTCTATCAAAATGTTACCTCATATCTTGCATTTCCTATTTACCTCAGCAACTTTTTGTTTGTGGCTTTTCTATGCTCAGTAAGCTAGCTTTGTATCCATTAGGACCACTATTTGCTTAGTAAATTTCCCTTTAAGCCCCCTGATCATTGCTTGCATTTCTTTGAGAATATCTTATTTGAACTGGCTGTTTGACTCATCTATTTGGTTTTTGACTTCCCTTACTATGAGTTCTACTCCTTAAGGGATCATGACATGAGTTTCTGAGGTCTCAGTCATGTTCGTATGTGTGTCCTGTTGCCTCGTCTTCTTCCCGTGTTTCTGGTGTTGAGGGACTTCCCTTTAAAGGCCCGGCCGAGAGGTGTCTTGGCTGAGTGGCTGTGAGGGTGTGGGGGAGCTGAATGTCCTCTGAGTTCTGTGCTTTCCAGTAGGCAGTGTGTGGGGGGGCCTGCCAGTCTTCTGAGATGTCTTGGTCCCCTCCAGCCCTCAGCAAAGCTCTTCCACCTGTCCTGGCTTTCCTCCCCCAGGGGTGTGGCTCTCCTCCCTCAGAGATGCTCCCACTACCACCTGAGCCATTCAGAGAGTCAGTCAGCAGCCTTTTTGTGCAACTGTTTCCTGTGCCAGTTTCTTCCCAGGCACTGTTTAATTAAGAGTGACCCCCCCCCCCCCAAACAAAACAAAACAAAACCAAACCAAACCCTGGTGTTCCCATCTGAGCCTTATTCAACACTAAACAGTTTGGGTTCTTTTAAAAAATGACTCTTGCCTACATCATTGGCCACCAAGGCTGCTGAGAGTTGCTTCTGGTCTAGGCTCCAGGAGGCCTTGTCTAGGGGAAGCTTGCAGGGTATTTGCAGTTCGCACTACCTTTTTGGAGATGGGCTACCAGCTGCTTTCAATTCCGCGTTTCCTGGACCCGTGCTTACCTGAGTCAGAGGTTCCAGCTCCTGGCTTTCTTCCATCTGTGGATGCCGGTGGCTCTGATCCACTGGAGCGCCTTCCAGAGCTGCTGTTTCCCTCTTTCTGTTGTGTCGTCTTTGGGATTTCTGGCCTTCCTGTGGCCTCCTTTCCATTGTTGGGGTGCACCTTCCTCTCCTAGCTAGGTTGAATGTGCAGTTTTTAATTATATTCTCAACTTTTTAAGTGGGTCCATGAGGAGAGATTGCACAGCTGTGTTACTCGGCTACCATCTTACCTGGAAGTCATGTTTTTGGAATTATCCAAGGTTAACACTCTTGATAATTTAAAATATGCTTCTTGAAAGCTGATTTTAAAAGGAAAGCAATATTTTTGTTGTAAGTTAAAAACTTTTGTGCAAGAAAAAGAAGTTTGGAAGTGAAGGTGTCAAGGTTCTGATCATTGTACCCCTGGTGGTCCAGCTTAGTTACTTTGCAGGATCTTTATCCTGCTGTGACCACAGTGCCTGCATGCCTGCTGTATTTGGCGCTTGGCTGTTGTCCTGGGTCCTGTCTTCATGCCATTTAATCATTCTTGGACTGGCCATCGTATATACCCATTGAATTTAAAAAGCCAATATTGAGATGAACAGCATTTCATTGTTTTGCAGTGTTGCATTGTTTATTGCCTGTTAAAATCTTCAGACTAAAGGAGAGATTATAAGTGTTCAAATCGTAGTACAGTATAAAAGCAAAGTTGGGCTGAGTTTGATGTTGGGTATAGACCTTGTGAACCCTGGGGAGGCTGAGGCAAGAGGATTATCTATGTGAGTGTAGCCTGGGCAATTGAGCGACTTCATGAGGTCCTGTTTCAAAATTAAAGAGTGGGGATGTCATGGCTCATAGTGTACCTTTCCAATCCTGCTCATTAAATGGAGGTTGTAATTGTTAATAGGTTCACTAGTCTTTTTTTTTTTTTTTTTTTTTTTTTTTTTTTTTTTGAGACAGGGTCTTGCTGTGTAGCCCAGGCTGGTCCTGGACTCACAATGTAGCCCAGTCTGACTTTGAACTCGCAGGAATCCTCCTACCTCAGCCTCCCAAGTTCTGGGATTACAGGCATCTGCCGCTACACCCAGCTTTCATTAGTCTTTTAAAAACAATTTGTGTGCTTAAAATACTTCTTCAATACTCATATAGGATCTTAAGATTGATGTGTTACGTTTTTGTCTTACTCTTTTACTTTTTGGAAATTGTTTATAGATTCTTCACTTCCTCAGGCGTCTCTGGATTTTGTAAATTTGCTTGATGGGTTACTTCAGAAAGATCCTCAGAAAAGGTATGGACAGTCTTGTGATAGTGGAATTTCTTTTTTCCTTTTATATATTTTTAAAATACACAGGGATATTCATATTATGAGTAGCTGTTCAAATTACTTTTATTAAAAAAGTCTGTCTTTGGATTACGTTTTTATGTTCTTTGAGGTTTATAATGATTTTTTTTGTTTTTGTATACATATTTAGATTACAGAGCTCCGAAAGTTTATTTTGACGGTTATTTTTCTAGCAATAGGTATTGTTGCTTTAACAGAAAAATACATTTTCAAGTTCTCTACTCCAATGTTTTCTGTGAATACCCTTTAAAATATAGCTTTATCGAGGCGTAATTGACTTACAGTATGTTGCAAACATTTTAAAGTGTATAGTTTGAGAAGTTTTGACTGCTAAAATAATCATGATAAGTTTTTAGAATCAGTTTATCTTAAGTAGTTGCTTAGGGCAGGGGATGTGGCTGGTAGTGGGGTGCCCGCCTATTTTGTGAGAAGCCCTGGGTCCTGTCTCCTGTACCTCAAAACCTGCCTTGTAGGTTGACACATTTCCTGGTGAATCTCAGATTCAAGAAGTGGATTTCTTTCCGTCGTATATTTCAGGCCATTTTAGGCAATTGAATGAGTAGTGATACTGTCAAGATATCTTAATGTGATTTATTATGATTATCCTATCAAAACAAAGATGTCAGGTGAGATAATGGGCTCTTTGCGAGTTTTCTGTGTCGCAGTGATGGGACGCTCCAAATTGTAGCATCGGTGTAGGGAGGTGCCTTGCCTCTGCCTGGATATCAGAGCAAGTAGTTTCCTCCTTTTCTCCTCCCTCGCCTCTCCCTCTTCCTTCCCTTGGGTAGCTTCCCAGCACTGCGTTAGCACTGACCCATGTTCCTGTCCAACAGCACCTCGTATTTGGTTCTGATTCTGCCACTAGGTGAGTAGGAGGTGAGAGCGAGCTTAGTGTGCAGGGTCTTCTCTTTCAGAGTGTAAAGTGGAGAATCAGTTCAGTATAGAAAGTGCCCTTCATTTTTATTACATACACGAAAAAATGTACAGAAGAAAATGCTGGCTCTCGTGGAAGTTTTAGGGCAGGCCTCACGTGCTTGCATTACTTTTGGATCATTGTTATGTTGGTGGATAATCTTTTTAGTACTTTTTGGTAGACTCTGTGTACAGATAATTGACAGCCAGCCCTCTGTTCTTGGGTTCTGCTACATTACCAATCAGACTGAAAATTGGGTATGTAATAAATATGCAATAAAAAATAAATTGTGTATATAATAAATGTGTACTGTTTTTCTGTTACTATTCGCCATATAACACAGTATAACTGTGTGCAGCACTTACATTGTATTAGGTATTGAAAGCCAGCCGTGGTCATCACTGTACCTCCGATGCTGACAGTATCAGGTACTGGAAGTCATGTGCAGGTGATTTCAGTACACTGGGAAGTATACCAGAGGTGTAGGTCACAAACAGAGGTGTCATCAGGGCTGGTGAAATGGCACCATCATTAAAACATGTACCTAGCAGGCATAAGGCCCTGACTTTTATTCCCCAGCACCACATAAGCTGTGCATGGTGGCCCATACTTGTAATCGTAGCACTTGGGAGGCTGAAACAGGAGGACTGCCTTGTGTTTGAAGCCCTTCTGGGCTACATAGTGAGTTCAGGACCAGCCTGTGCTACAGAGTGAGACCCAGTTTCAAAAACAAAACCCCCAAATCCAAAGGTGTCACTTCATGTAAAGAGCTTGAGCATGCTTGACTTTTAGGGTCTGAGGAGTCCTAGGGTCAGTCCTCTGTGGAAACTGAGGGATGTGACAATATTTAGGATGTTATAGGCTCATATGCCTACATTTATATCCCTCTGTTACATAGTTTTTGATGAAATGATATTCCTCCATAACCAGCTGTTTTCTCGTACATTATGGGTGTTTTTTTGTGCTGATCTATATATGCTTAGCCATTTTGGGTGGGCTATAGAGTATATACTCAGTCCAAGAGCAGGCATGCACAGTGATTCTTGGTTTATGATAACGTATGTGTTGCTATATTAAGTACTCATTTGTGTTTTTTGTGGGTGTTCACATGGGCGTGATCTTTGTATAAATTGTTGAATGGTGTTTGATTTACTCACTGTATTTTAGGTACAAGCTGACATCTGCTTCTAGTGAGTCAGGAAGCTTCTTCCTTATGCCCTTACCTATGTTCAGTTTGGTTAATCTCAAATATTTGTCATTCCGATGAGTGAAAAGCTCATTTATTGGCCATTTTTACTTTATTAATGAATTATATTAAAAGGGATATTAAAAAGGATATCATTATACCTTTGATTAAAGTAATTATCTCAATACATATTTTGGATAGTTGTACTTTCTCTTTTAAATTTTGAGTTCAGTCAGCCTTAACTTTCCCTGTCCAGTGAGTCTCCTCAGAGGTCCACTCTAGGAGTAAGAGCCGATTGTGGAAGCAGCCTGCAGTTTAGACAGGGCCTCAGGTCCTTCTGGTGTGGGGAACCAGTGCGGGGAAATTATCCTGATTCCTGACTGGGGGATGTGGCTGGGGAGTTGAGAAGCTCATGTTTCTGAATGACATTTTGAAAGGAAAGTTCCTAACCTGAGATGTGTCCCACAGTAGGGTGATCACAGTGATTTTCTCTTTAGCCACCAAAAATGTCAAAATAATTGGCTAGTCTGATAAATATCAAATATGTTTACTTTAAATTTTGAGTTGTGAGTTTTTCATAGACTGGTTGGAAAACCGGTGGTGTTTTTGTCCTACTCAGTGGAACATGAACCCTAAGACTTCTGATCCTTAGTTTTGTTTCTTGTGTGTGGGACTGGAGATGGAGCCCAGGCCCTTCACACTGAGCTTACATCTACAGCCCGTGTTTTAGTTTGATTTTGAGACTGTTTCAGTCACTAAGTTGCCGAGGCTGGGCCTGAACTTGTGATCCTCCTGCCTCAGTCTCTCAGAGTGCTGATTACTGGGCCAGAGCCATTGGCATGACTTGATTTTTAGTTTCCATACAAGTTAAGGCTTCTGGATCATTTCTTCTGATTTTGCTTAGGGGTCAGTTACATGTTAAAAAGCAGTTTCAAAGGTACAATTTTTTTTTTTTTTTTTTTGAGACAGGGTCTTGTTCTGTAGCCTGGGCTGGTTGTGAACTCGTTATGGAGCCCCGGCTGGCTTGGACTCAAGGAAATTTTCCTGCCTCAGCTTCCTGAGTGCTGGGGTTACAGAAGTGCCCCTGCCTGGTTTATGTGGTGCTAGGGAATCGAACTTGGGTACTTAGTGCTTGTCTTAATGCTTGCTAGGCAAATGCTTTAACCACTGAGCCATTCCTACAGCCCCATAGGTACACTCGTATGGTGACACTTTAAAATTACAAAATATGTTACTTGTTTTTGGTGCATAACCTGGAAATTCTGTGGTAAATCATGCTAAACACTTGTATTTCTATGAAGACTAACGTGGACTGGGCTGCTGAAGCATTCGTTTTGGAAGAGTGCCTTCCTGAGAGAGGACCAGGAGTCGAACGTGGAGGATTCCAGCTTCAGGTGGGGAGAATCTTTGTGCTGGAGCATAGTACTGGACATTTATGCCTGTTACTGTCCTGATAGTGTGGCACTGATGACTTGAATTTCTGTGTGTGCAAAGTCAGAAGATCTAGTTTTTCCTTAAGAGTTGCTTAATGCGTTTAGTCATAATCTTATATTCTTGATTTGGCTCATTTTCTGATCAGTTGTTTTTTCAACTAGTGATGTAGTGTGGCCAGCACTGGCGCTGCTCTTCATCTGCCTGTGCAGCACCTGGCACCACTTCCTCCTGCAGGTGGGCTGCAGTCCTTGCTTTGGCCGATGTGGTGTGAGCAGTAACGCGTGTTAGCTCTGTGTGGAGACTTTGGGAGCCAGCATAGGATGTACCGCGTCTCCTGATGGGGTCATTTGGAAGGGTGCTGTTGAAGAGGTGTCCGAGCCTAGGTCTTGAGGGACTGATGAACAGGATTTCCTGCTGGTCCTGGCTGGTGGTGTGGATGACTGAGATGCAGTTACGAGATTCTGAGCCACCAGTGCAGGTGGCTGGATGTCACCATCGCCCCACTTAGCTCATTCTGCCTTTTTTTATTATGAAATCTCTGAGCCCCGGACACTTAGGAAGGAGAGATGATGTTGGGAGCAGAGCCAGGTATCTGAAGGTGGCTGAGAAGAAACAGAGTTCTCACAGTTGGCTGACTTCCTCCCCTCAGCTTGTTTACTTACATATGGCCACTTATTCATAATCCTGCTGGGGGCTGGAGGAATGGCTCCGTGGTTAAAATGCTTGCCTAGCAAGTGCTAAGTCAGATGTTAAGTGCCCGAGTTCAATTCCCCAGCACCACATAAGCTGCGTGTGGTGGCGCACACCTGTAATCCCAGCACTTGGGAAGCTGAGACAGGAGGATTGCTGTGAGTTCAAGGCCAACCTGGGCTCCGAAGTGAGTTCAGGACCAGCCTGGGCTGCAGAGTGAGACCTTGTCTCAAAAAACAAAACAAAACAAAACAAAACAAAACAAAACATAATCCTGTTGGATTCAGTGTCTGGGATAGGCAAAGTAAGTTCTGTTGGCCATGCCCCCAGCCTGGGTATTGGTGGCCCTGTGAGCTTCCATAGAACTGTCTTCTTCATTGTGGCACCACAGAGGTAGAGCTCTGGCACCTACTTCTGTGCCTGTGCCCTGGCATGGAGCAGGCATGGGGAAAAAGGCTCACCCCAAGGTAACATCAGCAGAAGGGCTCAGGTCCCTGTGGGTGTCCGGTTCTACCTGACTTTTTGTCTATTTAAGACTTCTTGTCTTCCACTCCATTTAAAGTGGGATTCTTCTCTGCTGCTTTCTGCACAGAGTACCTGGGGTGGGGTGGGGGAGGAACTCGGGATCAGGTGAGTGGAAACTTGGGGAACAACATGAAGGATGCTACAGAGCTGCTTCACTCTGTACTTGACCCTGTGGTCCTTTCTTACTCTGTAAATGAGTGTAGATCTTAGCAAGTGACTTGAAATAATCTAATACAGCTTACATTGTTAGTTTCCATCTGTTTAGAAGTGCAAGGCAGAGTTCTTATCACCAGTAAAGTGCTTGTTAATTGCAAGTCGCTTCCATGCTTACATAGATGAAGTCATCTGCAAGTAGGGAGAATTTTAATTCATGGGCCTCTCCCCACTTCTGCCTGGTTGTACATGGTAAGACTTTTCCAGCGAGACAATGGACCAGGAAGGAATCTCCAGTGAAAATGGAGATCTTATGTGGTCTCTGGTTTTTAGGGGAAAGCATTAATTCTCTTCCTGCTGAGTATGATGCTAGCTAGAATTTTTTTTTTTTTTTTTTTTTTTGTGGTGCTAGGGATTAAAACCAAGGCTTTTGCACATGCTTAACAAGCACTTTGCCCTTGGGTTTATAGTTTAGGCCTGGGGTTTCTGAAACTGCTTGTTTTCTGTTTGAATGTCCAATGTCACTAAATGCTTGCTGTGTCATTTGATGTGACCTGTGGTCTTGTTCTCAGGCTGGCACTGGGATGGGTTGGATTCCTTGGTTCTCAGATACTGAGTGGGGCTGCGTTCTCGCTCGGCTGTGGAGCATGAAATTGGAGTTCCTAAATCTCCCCTGGTATCTTGGAGAGTGGGGAGTAGGGCAGTGAGAGCACTGTAAGAGATTTGTCTGTTCTTTGGACCACAGCTGTCTGGACAGAGAAGAAGTTTCCTTCTGAGTTAGGTACTGGCCATTGGCTGCAGCTGTGCCCTGCTTGATGCTGCGAAAGAAAAATCATCAAACTAGGGAAGATTTCTGTGACCTCCTCACACCACCGCCCCCAGCCTGAGCTGTTTGCATTCCTCGAAACAAACTGGCTTCTCTGGGGCTGAGGGCAAAGGCTTGGTCAGCGGCTGAGTCACTCTGCTTGCTGCCTGTGAGCCCTGGCAGAGCCAAGGGGAGATCCTTTCCGATTCCACTGATTCTTCACTCTGGCTCCTTTCTTGGCCTGCCTGCTCCCGCTTACCTTCTGGGGAGCGGCTCGCAGATTGAGCACTGTGCTTCCTTTGGAGAAAGAATTCCCTTTCAGTGCTCAAGGGAAAACATTGCTTTTCTCACCCGGTGACTTAAGCAAATGTTGTATATAATTTTCCTTTTCCAACACACAACTGCAGAGAGCTCCTCAGTCATTTTGGGCCTGATGGCTTTCTTCTGTTTAGGGCCGGGAGCCTGGTGGACAGTCCTGGGCTGCCAGAGTCCACAGAGCTTTTGCAGACCTCCCAGGAAGGACCCACGAGTGGGCAAAGGGTTGGTCAGCGGCTGAGTCGCTCTTTCAGACTGGGTAAGTGTTCACACGGCCACACTCAGGCTGCATAGGACAGTACGCAGCAAGTTCCTGACTTCAGTAGGACCTAGGGAAAAAAAATTTATATGTCATTTTCTGCTCAGGATAACTTTTTCTTTGTGAGTAACATGTTGCTTTCCTGCTTCAGAAAATCCAGCCGAGTTGCGGCCTAAGAACACCACTGGGGGTCAGTTGAATGAATCTATGTTTCTTCTTAGGTATGTAAAATGGAAGAGCAGTGGGGGCTCAGTGAGGGATGGACGGTAAATCTTGTTAAAGCATCTGCTGTCCTTGTGGCAATCCCTGTGACACAGAGTGGACACGTGGTGGTGCCAGATTCCACACTCACCATTTTCCAAGTTATAGTCTTCTATTGGCTCCTGGGAACTAGCTATTGCTCTGATATTAAAAATACGTATTTCCATTTTTAAAAATTGACATATCACCTTTCCACCTTCTCACCCTTCCCCTTTTTTTTCCCTCTCCACAAAGTCCATCGTCTTCCTTCTGTATCTGTTACATTTTTTACTGTTCCACTGATTTGTAAGGGTAAAATCCTTTCCATTTTGTATTTGAACTTCAAATGAAAATGGATTTAAAATTGCAGAAGTTCAGCCTCTTTTTTGGGTAAGGTTTTATAGGAAGAGCAGGTTGTGTTCTGCTCTTGCTCCCTGCCTTCTCACTTGGCAGTGCCAGGGCTCCAGACTGGTGGTGCTAGGAGTGCTGGGCCACGTGCTCTCCACCATCAGCTACAGCCCAGCCCCAGTGTTTTTCTTAAATAGTTCTTGTAATGTAAATAATGTTTAAAACCATTAAAAGTGAAAAAACCTGTTAACAGTGGTATATTAAGGGGATAGAAAATGTGTGAAGACTTAATATGTAAACTAAATATTCAGATTTAAGGAAGATTAGGATGTTGCTCTGTGGTAGGACATTTGCCTAGGATATATAAGGTTAGGTGCCTACACTTCAGAAATCTTACATGGAAGTAGTTGTATTTAATGAAATGGAGATTATAATTTCTGTTTTGCCCATATTTAAGGATAAAGCTTAGGTATGTATGCTTTAGACATTTCAAACTGACGTCAGAGCCTTGTGCCATCGTTGGTGTATTTTATGTTACGGAGGCAGAAACCAACGAGTGGAGAAGTGGAAATCCTGACCTTTGTGAGCTTGAATAATTAGACTGTTGAAGGAGGAAGGGTTTTTATACTTTTTTGTGGTTTTGGAGACTGAGTCTAGGGCCTTGACACTGGCCTACCTCCCCAGTCCTGTTTACCTGTGGTTATGGAGGATGGGGCCCTGGTGTCCTCACTCTGAGCTGCACCCCCAGCCCTGTCCCCCCTATTTGAACAGGGTCTCGCCAAGTTGGTGAGTTCTCCAGGTTGGGCTTGACCTTGGAATTCTCTTGCCTCAGCCTCCCAGAGTGCTGGAGTCACAGGTGTAAGCTATGACACGTGGCTCTGGAATGAATTTTAAGACGTGAAAAATCTCAGCCACGTAGCCAGGAGCCAGCGTAAAGACCCATAAATAGGCGCAGGCGCTGCCCTGTGGGAGCGGTAGTTAACGGTAGACACAGATTGTAACTTACTTGGTACGTATGTTATGTAGACGGGAAGGTAGTTTATTACTTCAAATGTTTGCTGAGAGGTTTTTTATCCTTTGCAGAATATTTGATATGTTTTATTCTGCCTATTCCTTACCTTGTTGCTGTGACAAAACACCCAACATCCATAATTTAAAAGAGGAAAGATTTATTTAGCTCCCGGTTTCAGGAGGTCTCACACGCACACACACACACAGTGCATTGATGGGGCAGCCAGCAGCGGGAAGGCGTATGGCAGAGGCTGGAGGGGGCTGCTCGCCCCGTTGCCGACAGAAGCCGGGTGAAGCTGGAGCAAGCCAATGAGCTGTCCCAGGAAGAAACTGCAACAATGTTTCTTCTTTCTTCCTCTGGTACTTTAAGCTGCCTGTTGCCCCTTCCTCCCAGGTCCACAAATCAATAACAAACACCTGAAATCTCTGCCCTGTGCCATCTCCAGTCTCAACAAATTAACAGTCTTTCCAGGTCAAACCTTAAACGCCTGCCCCTTCCAGCCGGGCCTACCTCCCAGTAACACCTGTTCCAAATACATGAGGCTTTTGGGGATTACTCAATATCCAAACTGTAGTACCAGCAGACACTTGAAAATACTGAAGTTAATGTAGGGGCTGGAGGAATAGCTCAGCAGTTAATGCACTTGTCTAGCAAGCTCAGCGACCCTAAGTTTGATTCCCCAGCACCACATAAGCCAGGCGTGGTGGCACATTCCTCTAATCCCAGCACTTGAGAGGCTGAGGCAGGATTATTGTCTTGTATTTGAAGCCAGCCTGGGCTAAATATCAAGACCCTGTCTCAAAAGAAAATTAATGTTGTAGGGTTTCTATTCAGACAAGAAAATGCTGTATATGGCATGGGAACGGTAAAGTAACAAACAGGTCAGAAAATTGTCTTAAAAGCAGTTACAAAAGTCAGTGCCATGTAAACAAAAGTTAATATGACGGGATCAGATGCAATTATCATAATTTCTCATTTTTCATAATACATGGTTTTTCCAGAAAAAGAGAATAAAGTTACTGAAATCTGAAAAATGTTATGCTATTTTTTCTAGTTCCCGTCCCACCCCTAGAACCAGCACTGCAGTGGGGTTCAGTCTGGGAGAGGACGTTGCTCTGAACTCACCACAGAAAATGTCTGTGCTAACCAAGGTGAGCGGGGATGGTATTCTGCATAAGCCCAAAGCTTGGAAAAAGTTTTTTTTTTTTTTTTAAATCTAGTAAGTTCTGTCCAGAGCACTATTCCATGTAGCTGCTTCTGTGTGTGTGTGTGTGTGTGTGTGTGAGACGCTTTATTGGGATGTCATTACTGTGAGATACAGTACACTCATTTGAATCTACAGCTTGGCTTTTATTGCGTTCAGGATGTGCAGCCTGTTACTTCGGTCCCTTTGAGAACTCCGTTGTCCTGTGAAGAAACACTCTGCTCCCCTTTGTTTTCCCTACTTCATCCTCTTGTCCTTGGCAGCCAACCACTAATCGGCTTGCTATCTTTCTAAATGTTCCTGTTTTGGACAGTTTATATACATGAATTGGGTATGTCTCTATCCTCAGCTTTTCTCACTTCATAGCGTTTGAGTTTGATCGGAGCGGTGGCATGCACTCGCAGCGCATTGCTCCTGTTACTACATAGCAGTGTGTTGTGTAGCGTGTGGCGCTGGCTCGCCAGCCGGGGCCAGCTGGGTTATTCCTGCCGTGGGGCTGGAACGGCAGGCCTGCCGGGACATCTGTGCCTAGTCTGTTCTCATTTCTTTCGGGTTGGTGCTCAGGAGATAGCTGAAGTGTCACACACAAGAACTGCAAACTGAAGTCCAGTGTGGCTACTCCCATCTACATTCTCACCAGCGGTGTTTTTAGGGCTCTCATT
Organism: Ctenodactylus gundi; assembly: GCA_004027205.1. Lineage (NCBI taxonomy): Eukaryota > Metazoa > Chordata > Mammalia > Rodentia > Ctenodactylidae > Ctenodactylus > Ctenodactylus gundi. Next base: position 86,795 of record PVKB01004989.1, on the reverse strand, counting down.
TTTACATGTTCTCAGTGTTTTTATTTTTTATTTTTTTAGTTTTGATAGGTGCTGAGATGGCCAAGTGGTAGAGTGCACCTCCGAGCACACATGAAGTTATGGCAGATGACATAAATCTTACTCTTTTAACTACTTCTTAGTGTGCCATCCGGTGGCATTAAGTGCATTTCATGTTGTTGTGGAGCACACCGCTCAAGAGCTTTTTCATCTCTCACCTCAGATTCTCTGAACCGGTTTCCTAAGTCCATGTTGTAGCGTGTGTCCTTAATTCCTTAAGGTTGAAAAATACTTTATTCTTCATTGCTTGAGGGGTACTTTGGTTGCTTCCACCTTTCATCTCTCTGCCATTGTGATTGTAGCTATTTGAGTGGGTGTGAAACTCCATCTTATTGTGGTTTTCATTGGCATATTCCTCGTGGTTGGTGATAATCTTTTTTAATAATTTATTTCTATTTATTTACATATTACATCCCATTCTGATTCCCATCCTCTCATCTCCTGCTTACCATGTCCCTCTCTACAAAGTTCATATTCTTTCTTAAAAAATTTATTTCTTAAAATTTTATTTTGGTAAAAAAATTACATGATGTGAAATTTTAACTATTTTTTGGGGGGTAAATACATGAATTCCAAATTCTGTAACACATTAGAACCATGGGGTTTGGGGAATTAGTGTGTATGTCCATCCCTTTTTCAGGGGTTCGCGCCTTTCTTATCTGACCATTGCCTCTTTCTACCCTGCCATTCATGTTGGGACCTTTTTATGTTATTATTTTTGTGAATTTCAGAAGAGGGACACCCATTTATAGTCCATCTTTTGTGCTTGGTCCGTTTCATTGAGCGTTATTGACTCTAGTTTTGCCCCAGTTTTGTTCAAATGCTTCATACCTGTCTGTCTTTATTTCAACATAGTATTCCATTGTGGATAGGTACCACATCTTTAACCATTCCTCGATGGATGGGCAGGTAGATTTTTTCCAGGACTTGGCTCTTATGAATTGTGCTGCTGTAAACATGGATATGCATGTGCCCTTTTGGTATGTTGCAAAGTCTATATTTTTGCTTTATTCTGTATGTCTTATGTTTTTATGGTTTGGTTTTCTCATATTAAAGAAACCATATGAAATTTAACTTTCTGGGTCTGATTCATTTTGCTGAAAATAATGGTCTTAAGGTGCATCCATTTTCCTACAAATGACAAGTTTGTCTTTATAGCAGAGTAGCACTCCATTGTGTATATATATTACATCTTCTTTATTCATTCATCTGTGGTTGGGCATGTTGGCTTCTTCCAAGATTTGGCTATTATAAATTGTGTGGCTATAAACATGGATGTGCATGTATCACTGTAGTATGATGACTTTAACTCTTTTGGGAAAATACCCAGAAGAGGTATAGCTGGATCAAATGGGATATCCATTTTCAGTTGAATCTCCATACTGCTCTCACTAGTGGTTGTACCTGTTTACAGGCCCACCAGCAATGTGAGAGGGTTCCTTTTTTTCTCACAGTCTCACAGCATTTGTTTTTTGAGTTCTTAATAGCCATTCTTACTGGTGTTAAATGGATACTCAATGTTGTTTTAATTTGCATTTCTCTGATCTAAAGATGCTGAACATTTTTTCATGTATTTATTGGCCACTCAGTTATGTCTGCATAGTATTCCATTGTGTGTATCTACCACATCTAAATTTTTTCAGTTCCTTGTATCTTCACGATAATAGTCCTTTCTGAGTAGCTGGCAAAGATTGTTTTCCCATTCTGTGGGTGCCCTCTTTATTCAGTGATTCCTTTGCTGTACGGAAGCTTTTTAATTTGATAAAATCCCATTTGTTGACTTTTGGTGTTATCTCACATGCTTTGGGTGTTTGTGCCTGTCAGGCATTTTGATCATAGGGACAAAAAAGTAACTCAGACAGAAATTGACACTAGAGAATTGGGGTTGGTGCTGTGAGTTTACCTGATCATGCTTTTTTTTGAAAGCCTTTGGAACTAGTCTGTGGGAGGAGATTGGAGAAGTTTGAGGATGGCGGCTGGAGAAGACTTGAGAGTGCTCTGAGCTGATCTTAGTGCGAGATTCTCTTTGAAGCTCAGAAGACCAGAAGTGTGGATTGGAAAGGCCACCCTCAAGTACTTTCAGATGGGAAGGAGAACTATGTTGGCAGGTGGTCTAAAAACCATGCATGCTCTGATTTGGCAGAATGTTTGGCAGCATTTTGCTCTTGTCCAGAGACTTTGCCTGAAACTGAGATTAAGGGAGATGGACTTCTTAATCTGTAGGAGTAAATCTCAGGCTGCCACTTGGGTACTGTTTGTGGCTTTTAGCCAATTATACCATGAAAGACAGGGGAAAAATGATACGAAGAGTTTGTAGTGCTAGACTAAAAAGGCCTGCGGTGGTGGGGGCAAAGAACACGGGGAAGTTAGAGACCAGCATTCAAAAGAAGCCACGTACTTAGAGTCAGGGTTGTAAGAACGAGGCCCTGAGGGTATCTCGGGAATCAGCAAGATCCCATCCTTTACCAATTAAAGGGTGCAAAGGCAATCTTGTTCTGAAAAGGCTTCTTGTAGGGTCAAAGAAGAAAAGTGTTTGCCAGAGTTCAGCAATCCAGGCACTCAGAAGCTGCTGCCGCCATGACACGAGAGGGCCAGACTACTGCTCAAGCCAGCGACAGACCTTGGTGACATCCACGTGGCCCTGGCTTTACAGGCACGTAGGATGAAAATGTTCTGGGGTCACGGAGTCTTCCACCCAGATTTTAGAGGACAGCCTTGGAGGCCAGGCAGTGTAGTGTGTGAGGCTGGAGAAGCCTAAGGGGCAAACAGGACTCACGAAATTTAGAGAAGCTGGGAGCATGACTGCCGGCTGAGGAAAGCTGCAGGCCCTGAGCACATCCAGCCCAAAGGAGAGAAGATGGGGCTGCAGCCAGCGGCTATGCTGTAGGCGTGGGCCACCCAAGCCCCCCAGAGTTTACATCTCATTGCTAGCGTAGTTTACCCCAGGTGCTGGGCATGGCGTTTCAGGAGTTAACCCTTGCCCTGTTGGGTTTAAAACTTGTCTTGGTCCAGTTATTTTTCATCCTATTTCTCCTACTGAAATGGGAATGGTTTACCCTTTGCCGTTGTGTGCTGGAAGCATTTAACCTGTCTTTGATTTTCGCAGGAGCTCACAGCTAAGAGCTTGGACACTTTGGACTTGAACTTTTTTTATTTTTATTTTTTTACAGTGGTGGAATTCTTTAAGACTTTGGCAACTTTTAGAGAAGGACTAAATGCATTTTGCATGGGGAGATGGATATGAGTCTTTTGGCTGCTAGGGGTGGAATATTATGGTTTGGATCTGAAATGTCCCCCAAAAGTCTCATGTATTTGCATGTTAGGGATTATTCATGGACCCATGTGCTATTAAGAGATGGAGGCCTGCTCAGAAGGAATGGCTTATGGGTGTGTGGTGGAGAACAGGCACGTGGAGTGGATCACAGGGCGGTGGTGGGACTTAAACCTGGACACGGTGGAATGCCCAGGCTAGACCCAGAAGGAGCAGATCACTGAAATGGGACCTGGAAGGATGCATGCTGCTTTCTGCCTTTCTCCTGGGATTTGACTTGACTTGGGTTGGCTTCCTGTGTGCAATGCCACAGAGAGCTTCTCTACCTCTGCCACACTTTGCTTTCCACTGTTGCCAGTTGCCTGTGGATGGACTATGGCCTTCCAAAACTGTGAGCTAAGATAAACTTTTTCTCCCCTAATTTGTCGGTGTTGGGTATTGAGTCATAGTGGTGAAAAAGTCATTAAGACAGTGCTTTATTGAGAAAGTCCTTGCATATGCCTGTGTCTTTGAGGGTTTTCCCAATTTTTTCTTTCAAGTTCAGTGTTCACATTTTAATGTCTAAGTCTTTGAATTATTTTTATTTGATTTTGGTGCATGGTAAAAGTTGTGGGTCTGGTTTCATTTTTCTGCACCTGGTTAGAGAGTTTCCCCAGAAGCATTTATTAAAGGAGCTGTCTTTATACTCCAGTGTGTCCTTTTGGCCTTTGTTGAAGATCAGACGGCTGAAGGCGCTCCAGAATGTTTCTGCATTTCTACTCCATTGATCCACTTGCCTGTTTTTGTGCTAATGCCATGTCTTTTTATAATCACTGTTGCTGTGTAATATGATTTGGTATCTAGTAGTGTGATGCCCCCTGCTTTTTATTGCCTAGGATTGTTTTGGCAGATACGGGCCTCTTCTATAAAGTTTTGGGTCATCTTTTCTGGTTCTGTGAAAAGTGCTGTTGGTATCTTGATTGGGACTGCACTGAGTCTGTGTGTCAGTTTAGGTAGTATGGCCATTTTGACAGTATTGGTTCTACCTATGAAGGAACAGGGGATGGCTTTCTATTTTCTAAAATCCTTTTGGATTTCTTTTTTCAGGGTGCTATACATTTTCAGTAAATAGGTCCTTCACTTGCTTTGTTAGGGTGATTCTTAGGTATTTAATTTTCTTTGGGGCAACTGTGAATGCAGTTGTTTTTCTGACTTCTGTGTTTTCAGTGTTGCTCTAGGGGATGCTGCTAGTTTTTGTGTTTTGATTTCATATCCTGCAACTTGGCTGAATTGATTAGTTCTAAGAATTGAAGAATTTATTAGTTCTTTGGAAGAGTTTTCGGGGTCCTCTATGTAAAGGATTAAGTAATAACTTGACTTCTTTCCTACGCTTATTCCTTTAATTGCATTCTCTTGTCTGATTGCTCTGGCTAAGGTTTAGAGCACTATTATGAATGGAAGTGGTGATCTGAGGGGAAATGCTTTCAGTTTTTCCCCATTTAGGGTGATATTGGGTATAGTATTGTCATAAATTTCTTTTACCAGCTTGTGGTATGGTCCTTCTATATCTGTTTTCATCAGAATTTTGATCAGAAAGGGGGGTTATATTTTGTCATAAGCTTTTTTTGCATCTATTGAAATTATGTGTATTTTTTGTTTTTGTAAATGTGCTGTGTTACATTAATTGATTAGCATATTGTCTTAGTTACTTTTTCATCACTATGACTCAATACCCAACATCCACAACTTAGGGAGGAAAGATTTATTGTAGCTTACAGTTTCAGAAAGTCATAGTCCATTCACAGGTAGGTGGCTGGAAAATGGTGGGAGCACATGGCAGAGCTGGAGAGGAGGCAGGACTCTTACATCATGGTAGAAGAGAGAAACTGAGAGGGAAGGGTGGAACCAGCCCACACCCCTCCAGGTCAGGCCCACGCACCTTCCAACCAGGCTCTGACTCCTAACCCTACACAGTATCCATAGGAACATGAGGCTTTTGTGGGGCACTCCAGACCCAGACCACAGCACATATGTTGAAGCTACCTTGCATTCCTGGTTTGAAGCCAACCTGATCATGGTATGTGAACTTTTGAATAATTTGTTGCATTTTGTTTGCAAGTATCTTAGTGAGGATTTTTGCATCTATATTGAGAAAATTGGTGTGTAATTTTCTCTCTTTGTTGGTTTTTGTTTGGTTTGGGAATCAAGATGATACCTGATTCCCCGAAGAGCTGGGCGGTATTCCCTGTCTTTCATTTTCATGGTAGAGTTTAAGGAGAATTGGTGTTAACTCTTCCCTGAAGTTCTCATAAAATTTTGCAGTGAATTCATCAGGTCCTGAGCTTTGCTTTGTTGGTAGATCCTTTATTGCTGCCTCAATTTCATCTCTGGTTATTTCTCTATTCGGGGTTTCTTTATCTTCTTGGCTCAATTTTGGCATATGTATTGAGGAATTTATCCATTTCTTCTGAGTTTGTGAATTTGTTGCAATATAATTTTTCAAAATTGTTACAATCCTCTGGATTTGAACAGTGTCTGTTGTGATTTTACCTTTTTAATTTCTAATTGCATTGATATGAATTTGTTTATTTTCCTTTAGTGAGTTTGGTTAGAGGTTTATCAATCTTATTCTTTTGAAGAGCCAACTCTTTGATTAATTGATCTTTAGTGTTGTTTTTTTTTTAGTTTCAATTTCATCGATCTCCATTCTGTCTTAACAGTTTCCTTCTTCTACTGCCTTTGCATTTGGCTTGTCTTTTTTTCTCTAGGACTTTGAGCTGCATCATTAGATTATTGGAGATTGTTCTATTTTTTTCATATGTGTAGTCATAGCTGTAAATTTCTCTCAGCACTACTTTCATTGTGTCTCACAGGCTCTGGTATGATGTGCTTTCATTGTCACTTTAGGAAGTTCTTGATTTCTTTCTTGGTTTCTTCAGTGATCCCTTGGATGTATTATTTAATCTTCATGTATTGATGTAATTTCCGTACTTTTGCTATTAATTCCTAGTTTTATACTGCTGTGATCTGAAAGTATGCCAGTAATGATTTCAGTTGTTTTGTGTTTATTTAAGCATGTCTTCTGTCCAAGGGTATGGTCTGTTTTGGAAAAAGTCCCATGTGCTACTGAGAAAAAGGTGTATTCTCTTGATGCTGGATAGAATAGTCTGTAAATATCTGTTAAGTCCATTTGCTGCATGGTGTGATTTAGCTCTGATGTTTCTGTGCTGTTTTTTTTTTTTTTTTTTTTTTTTTTTTTTTTTTTTTTTTTTTTTTTTTTTTTTTTTTTTTTTTTTTTTTTTTTTTTTTTTTTTGTCCAGTTGAACCGTTTATCTGTGAGCATGAGGTATTAAAGTCCCCTAGTATGATTGTATTAGGGTCTGTTTGGCCCTTCATGTCCAGTAGTTTCTGTTTTATGTAACTGGGTGCACCTTTTACCACTATATGGTATTCATCTTAGTCTCTTTTGCTCTGTTTTGGTTTGAGGTCTACGGTGTCTGAGAATAATGTAGCTACTCCTGCATGTTTCCAGGCTTCAGTAGCATGTAGTATAAGCTTTTAGCCTTTTACCTTCAATCTGTGTGCTGCTTTGTGGGTGAAGTATGTCTCTTGCAGACAACAAATGGTTGGGTTGTGTGTTTTGGTTCACTTTGCCAGTCTACGTCTTTATTGGTGAGTTAAGACCATTAGCATCTAGAGTAAGTACTGTAGGATTTTTACTGAGTCCTGTCACTGTCCTGTTCTTCTAGTGTTGGTTCTTTGCTTTTTCTTTTGTTATGTTTTCTGTCTGGATCTTCTCTTTCCTCTGTTCTTTGGTGCCGCTCGTCTCTCTGGCTTCCTTCAAGTATTTGCTGTAATGCGGGGATAGAGGTTGCAGATTTCCTCAGGGTTTATTGGTCATGAGAATGTTTACTTCTTTGATTTTTAGGGACAGTTTTTCTGGGTACAATGGCCTAGTTGACAGTTGCTTTCTTTTAAAGCTTGGAATATTTTGTGCCAGGCTCTCCTGGCCTTTAAGGTTTGCATTGAGAAATCTGTGGTAAGTTTGAATGGATTTGCCCGGGTGTCTGTTTTTATCTGACTGCTTTTTTAGTATTCTCTCTGTTAAATTTTCGAGGTTATGATTGTGATATGTCATGGCAAGTTTGTTTTCTGGTCAAGGTTATTTGGTGTTCTGTAGGCTTATTGTATCTTAATATTAATTTCTCTTTTTAGATTTAGGAAAATTTTTTTTGCATTATTTCAGTGAGTAAATTCTTTATACCTTTGGTGCAATCTTCTGCTCTTTCTCCTACACCTATAATTCTGAGGTTGGTTCTCTTTGTATCATCTATCAGCTGTATCTATCTTCTTCACTCAATTCTAATTTTTGGAGTTGTACCTTATTATGAAGGTTACCTCGCCCTTGTTTTTAAAGTCTGAGATTCTGTCCTTGCAGTGTTTGAGCCAACCTCCCCTGCTTTCAAATAAATTCTTACCCTAAATTTCAGCTAGATTTCTTTCCATATTTTTTCCCTATCAAAATATTTCTTTATATCTTGCATTTCCTTTTTTTTTTATACCTCAGCCAACTTTTTTGGTTCTCAGTAAGGTTTGTGTTCATTAGGACCACTATTTGTCTAGTAAGCTCCTCTTTAAGCCTGCTGTTCGTTGCTTGCATTTATTTCAGGATGCCTCATTTGAGCTGGCTGTTGGAGAAACAAATTTATTTGTGTCTTTGCTTCTTTCCCTGTGAGTTGCGCTTTTTCAGGGTCCATGATGCTAGTTTCTGGTGTCTCAGGTGTTCCGTGTATACCCGTTGCTTTGTCTTCCCATGATTCTCTTGTTGAGAGTCTCTGCTTTAAAGCCTAGCGGAGAGGTTTGTTTGGATCTGTGGGGACAGTGGGAGGGAAGCCACAAGTCCTTTGAGTTCTGTGCTGCGAGTAGACAGTGAAGGAGGACCTACCAGTCTGATGGCCTCTGAGGTATCTTGTTCACAGCCAGCCACCTCAGCAAAGTTCTCCTGCTTGTCCTGGCTTCCCTCCTCCAAGAGTGGGCCTCTTTACCCTTTGAGGTGCTTCTGCTACCATTTGAACCATTCAGGAGGCTGTTTCAGTGGCCTTTCTTTTCTCTCCTTAACTTTCTCTTGTGCCAGTTTTTTCCTAGGCACGGTTTGAGTATCCCCAGAAACTCTCACGTGACCTGTCTGTGGCTTCTTTTACCCCAGACAGTTGAGGCCTGGGGTCTTTTAAAAATGGTTCCTGCCTGTATCGCTGCCTATGAACAGCTGCCTTGTGCTGCTTTTCGCAAGCTGGTCTAGGCTCTGGGAGACCTTTTCTGGGGAAACTCACAATATGTTTACAGGCTCGTTTCCGGTAGCTGGGGTGATGAGCTGATTTGAATTTCACATCTCCTAGAGCTGCTCCTACCTTGGCCTGATGCTCCCTGTTCTGGGTTTACCTCTGTCTGCCAGTGCTGGCAACTCATGGTCATTTACAGTTGGCCTGAGAAGGCTTCCTGGGTTGTTGTTTTCTTCAGCTTCTGATGTGTCTATGAGATTTCTAACATTTCCTTGGCATCCTTTCAATTACTGGGGCTCTCTTCCCTCTCTTAGACAGTTTTTAACTTTGATCTCAATTTTTGAGTGGGTCTCTGAAAAGACATTGACGGTTCTGTTAGCTGCGATCTTCCCTGGAAGAGCCTGCTGATAATCTTTTCATGGGATATTGGCTGTTGGTCTCTTTGTTAGAGAGATCTCTTTAAATCCTATACAGTGGGTTTTTTACCTTTTACTGACTTGTGGGAGGTTTTTTTTTAATACTCTAGATTTGCTTTTGTGGCTTTCTCGTCATTTTCTAGAGATCTGTGAACCCAGGGCCTTACACACACATGCTGGGTGAGTGCTCTGACATGGGAGGTTCATCCCAGATCCTGTCTGTTTACTTTCTCTATGGTGTCTTTTGAAACATGCAAGTTTTAAATTTTGATATAATCCAATTTATCTTAAAAATTTTTTTTGAGATAGAAAATAAGTGTTTATCATTTTGTGGCCAAAAGATAAAATAAGCTATGCTTGTAACTATAAAACCAGTTTGCTATATCACCAGAGTATAGGAATTCTATTTTCTATGCCAAACCAAAAACCATGACACTAGTAAAGGCAGGTACTCTGAGCCTTGTTTTCTTCTATATCTATAAAATGGGAATGATAAAATGTAGGATTTTTGTGACGATAAGGACTTTGGCCACATTGAGGAGTAATGAAAGTATATTGAATAGATGACCTTTCGTGGAGGTTCTTCGCATCTTTTTAGTTCTGTCTTAAAAGCTCATTATTAGTCACAGAAATGGGTAATTCTGTTCTTTCAGATGCGTGCACACCTGAGCCAGGAGGCCCTGGAGTCCCAGATGAGAGCCCTGATCTACACAGAAGCTGATCTTGTTCTCACCCCAATCATTGACAATCCAAAGGTGCGGGAAGACCATAACCACGTGGAGCTGGTATCAGGGCTAGGAGGGTGTGGTGGGGCTACATATCATGCTAGGAGCTACATGCTAGGGCCTGATACCAGGACTACGAGCCTTGTGGGGAGCCAAGTACCAGGACTAGGAGTTGTGTGGTAGGGCTGGGTTGTAGGGTTAGGAGCCACATAGTATTGTCATTTTGAACAGGCTTTGCCTTACGTCTTTTTTGCTCACATGGTCTACTTCCGTTAGCCCTGCATGTCTGCCTCTCCGTGTCTCTCCCTCTGTAGCTCTTCCTTCCTCCTCCTCCAGGGAGGGTTGAGTTTGCTGTGCTTGGCCTCTCCTCGCCACAGTCCTCACGTACGGCGGTAGGCTGTTGGCTTCCAGATCCAGTCCTTGCTCTCAGGTCTTGTCTCCCTGTCTAGATCTGAGTGACCGAATCTCTGAGTACTCCGCTTGGAAGAACATGGGTGATCAGAGCTGGGGAGCGAGGTCATCTGCGGCCCGCCCTCTCCTGGGCGATCAGGCTGCAGTGGACAGTGAGGGCAGGCTGAGGCAGGGAGCCTTGGGTCCCGCTCTTACCCAGTGTGAGTTTAATAACTTGGCCCTGAGGATGGTTGCTCACCCTGAGAATGAGTTCTCGGCCCATTTCTGGGTGATTTCTCAACCCCAGCATACTTGCTCACCACTATTCTGTATTTTACTTTTTTTTTTTCTTCTTCTTTTTCCAAACCTGCCTGTTTGCCATATTCATAAGTGTTCTCCTACCTTATCGGGTAGTGTTGTGTGACAGTGCTGTGACTTAGACTGAGTGGGTTCTTGGGTGCATGTGTGTTAGCATTTCATGTAGATTAGCCATTTTTTCACAATGGGGTTGATTCTCTTCTTCTGAACTAAGATGTCTTGTTTTCTGGATCATGGGGTATTTTCCAAGTGACCTTTTTAGAACATTTTGTGATATCATTCTCTCCATATTTCATTTCCTCTTATAACTGTTTGTTGGGAAGCAATATAGGAGAGATTTTTAAAAACTATTAGTGCATATTAATATTATAGACTAACATGAGGCCCTGGGTTCAATCCTCCGCACTGCAAACAAGACCCCCATTTTTTAAAAAGTACTTGCTGACTTAGAGAAATGTTCAAACTCAGCACAAGTCTTGTGTACCTTTTATCCAGCTTCTCCTAGTGTTATCCATTAAGAGTTAGCGAACCTAGAGTTACCATTGGCACTGTGCTATCAGCTAAGTTGCCATATTGGTTTGAATTTTACCATATGTGTTTTCTCTGAAGGACCCCACCTTTGGATCTTACACTTCATCTCTTACGGTCTGTCCTTGTCTTTTGTGTCTTTGTGAGAATTTCCCAGTTTTTCTTTAATGACTGACACATTGAAGTGTAGATGATTAAGTATTTTGTAGGATGTCTATAAATTTGGATTTCTGAGGGTTTCTCAGGACTAGAATAAGAGTATGGATTTACATGATGAAATTAGAATGAGATTATTGGGCTGGAGGAATAGTACCTAGTGCTTGGTCCTGAGTTTGATTCCCCCCTGTCATCCAAAGCTAGATGTAGTGGCACACATCTGCACTCCCAGCACTCAGGCTGAGGCAGAAGAATTTCTGTGAGTTCAAGGACACCCTGGGCTACATAGTGAGTTCAGGACCAGGCTGGGTATCAGAGCAAGACCCTATCAAAAAAAAAAAAAAAAAAAAAAAAGAAATGAGATTATTACACATTTTTGTGAAGAATGCTACCAGTGAAGGGTTTAAAATGATGTAGAGACTCTGTAGAAGCTAGAACTAGAAATGGTGGGATTTTTAATTAAATCTGTCAATGAAGTGCTGTGCAGATCCACACACCAAGTCCGTCTGCATGGTGTCTGCACTCTCCTCTGTAACTCGGGTGCTTTCCTGTTGACGTTGCTCTATCCTCCTAGGATGGCTCTTCGCTGTGGCCACTGAGTTCTCGCCTCAGCCTGCTTCGTACCTTGTTCCTTAGCCCTCTTCTGGCCACAGCAGCTGACAGTGTTTCCATGTTCTCCAAAATATTAAAAAAATGGTCTCTGGAATTTTTTGTCTATGATTATGTCTTGCCCAGTTTGAACTGTTAAATATTTTGTGTTAACAGATGAGTCTGACCTGCCCATAGCTTTTATGTCTTCATATCCACCGTACACTTAGTACAGTGTCTCCCCCTGGAGGGTACCCAGTAAATATTTGTTGAATGCCTCTACTTACAATCTAAGGAAGTTAGCTGAAGAGTGATCCCGGATGGGGTGGTTCTGTTATGGAAAGCCTTATTTAATTGCAGATATCAATTTGAGATTGTATTTTATTCTTACTGGCACATGCTTGCAGTACAGAATAGTGATGGTGCTGGTGGGGGCAGTAGGTGGCGTGTGCATGTAACTTAACCATTTCTGATCACTTCCCTCCGTCCTGGCTCCCTGTTCCAGGATCCTTTCCCTGGTCTCCACAAGTCCTCAGTCCAGTTTCTGCCATATTTACTGTATTTATATTTTAGGTTTTATGTTTGTGTCTCACCTTGCTTAGCATTGTGGTCTCAAGTTCCATTTATTTTCTTGCAAGTGACATGACTTCCTTCCTCTTTATGGCTGGCTACTATTCCATTGTATATGTATGTGTATTACATTTTCTGTATCCATCTGTCCATTGCTGGGCATCTAGGCTGTTTTCATAGCTCAGCCATTCTGTAGCTAGCTATTGTGAATTGTGCTGCTGAGATATTAAAAGGCTCTGTACAGCAAAGGACGGGGCCAGCAGGCTGCAAAGGCAGCCCATAGAATGTGAAATTTTGCCAGCTGCTTCCGATAGAGGGCTGATATTTATAAGCACGTCATTGAAGTTGTTTTTTTAAAAAAGTCTTTAATTGCATATTTTAATCTGAGAAAACTGCTGAATCTTTTCTGACAGTATTCTTTGTCCTCATTAATTTATAATCTGATGAAGGGGTTATTTTAAGAAATAAATGTCTACCTCAGAAGTTTATTGTATGTTTAAACCACAGATCATGAAGCAACCACCAATTAAGTTTGATCCAAAAATTTTGCATCTACCAGCACATTCAGGTAGGATTATAAAGTTCTTATCAAACCTGTGGACTAGTTTATGTGGATGTAAATGTGAAATTTATTTGCAGGTGAAGTACTGGTGTCTGAATAGCTAAGTTTGTTTCTCATCCATTGGCTTAGTTGAGGCAGTGTCATACAAGTTACAACCTGGCTGTAACCCCTGTGTGCCCACCTTTGACCTCCCAGTAGGGGCTGGCTGCCTTGCGGCACAACTGCGTTAGGGAGGTACCAGGAAGCAAGGCACATTTTCCTGTTGGGTGGGTGGTGAGTCCCTGCTCCTTCATCCTGTGGAGCTGGTGGAGGTTCTGCCAGTGAGGGTTCTCCTGTTGGGCGCTCAGGGCTGGGAACCAGGAGAAAAATTGAGTGTAAAACTGGCTGTCTTGTAGGTGTGGGGATGGGGTTGGGATAGAAATGCTTAAAGGATTATTAAGTATTTCAGCTAATTTGAGTTGAGTAATAAATTTTTACATCTCTTAAGTTGATTTTATTTATCTGGATGAGTTATACTTTAGTTGCTAGACAAGATTGGAAAATTCTTTTCTATGGATGAAATAAAATCTACGATTTGAGGTAAATTCAAAGTAGATGCAAATTTAAACCAACTAATGTCTTATGTGAGTCAATTACTAAAAATTCCCCCCACCCCCAAAAAAAAAATCCAAAGAAAACGACTATAGGAGGAAAACTTTTGAAAGACCAGAGTGAAGCAAAATGTGAATAATGCTTTCAGTAATAAGAACCTGTTTTTATGAAAACCTGTAACAGGGAACTCCAGCCCTGGGCTGTGGACAGGTGCCAGTCTGGGTCCTTGAAAGGACTGGCCTGCCTGGGAAATACGTGGCAAGCACTGAGCCAAGCCTATGTCATTGTGCTCCTGTGAGGTTCTAATGATGTTGCTGACAGGAAATGAGACTTGGTTCCAAACCCCTGCTGCATCAGTTCAGAGCTGTCCTGCAGCAACCTAGTGCAGCACAAGTTCCTGCCTCCTTACCACCCACCTTGGGAGAACGGTCTTCAACTAAACAGGTCCCTTGTGTTAAAAGGTTGGGGACTGCTGACCTAGAGGGTTATTGTGGAGAAGTAATATTTTCTTTTGAGTGAGTTTTACAACTTAATTCTTGATTTCTTTTGAAAAGTTTTCGTTTTGTATTTTGTTATAATTGTAGAAAATTCTCCTTTATTTTTATTTATTTTTTTTGTATCCCCAGATGGGACTAGAACCTACAATTCCTGCATTAGGATGCCAGGCATTTTAGTTGTCTTTTTTTGAGTTTTCCATCGAAGTGGAGTCTCCCTGGGTTATAGAGAAGAGGAGTGTAGGGGACAACTACTGTAGTGTCATCTTCAGAGTGATGTTTTTACCCCGAGCACCCAGGATTGAGCCCTGCATCTGTGGACCTATGCACTAAGCTGTGTTCCCCGCCCTTCTAAAATTGTTTTCCTTTTGAGACAAGATCTCACAAAGTGACTGAGTTGCATGGCTGGCTCCAACGTGAAACCCTCCTACCGTAGCCCTAAGAGTGGTGGGACTCCAAGAGGGCGTTGCCATGGCAGCTGTGACTTTGGTGTTGAGAGTAAAATGTTAAAGTTTTTTTTTTTTTTGTCTTCCTCCTAGCTCTCATAATTCTGTCTTGATTTCTCACATTTTTAGCAGTTCCTTTTCACATCTTTCTTCTACAGTGGATAAGTTACTCTTTCTGAAGGACCAGGACTGGAATGACTTTCTGAAGCAAGTATGCTCACAGATCGACTCCACAGAGAAAAGCACGGCGGCTTCCCGAGCCAAGCTGAACCTCCTGTGCTATCTGTGTGCAGTGGCTGGTCACAGGGAGGTTGCTCCCCGGCTCCTCCACTCACCCCTGGTAGGTGTCACAGGTGGAAGTCTCTTTTGGAGTCCCTGTCATAGGCCTCATGCTTTTAGTTCTTCTATTTCTGTGGGGGTTAAGGGGTAAAATACTAGTTTTACTTAATTACAATTGAAGTGATTTATCAAGATCATAGATTCACAATTATCCTCAGGGGCTGGAGGCATAACTTAGTGGTTAAGAGTGCTTGCCTCCTACGTGCAAGGCCCTGGTTTGATTCCACGGTATCGGATAAACTTGGTACAGTGGCGCACGTAAGGAGGATTTCCATTGAGGCCAGCCATGCAGCTCAGTCACGTTGCTCCTCTGCTCCATCAGGGGTCAGCCTGGTGACACCAGAGGGGAACATCAGGGATCTGACTTATTTTTTCCTCCTCTTTGAATGTTATTTCCTAGACTTAGTTAATTGATAACCATAGCAGTTTACAGGGCTTTGCAATTCTCAGAAAGAAATTAGTGATTTGGAAGTTTTTCTGTATGGGGCCCTCATTTGGGAACTGGCTTGGAAGAATTTCAGTTCATTTTACTTTCGAGGTAGATTAAGGTTACTTATTTTTAGTTGGTTTATGTCTGTTGGATGGAGGTAGATACTGAGGGAATGTAGAGTCGTAGAAGAAATTGGTACTGTTCTGTATTTTTATCTTCATATTCCATTTGGCATATTTGTAAATGCCTCCTTGGTGCACAGTTTACGTTTCATTTGTATAAAGGCCAACTTGTTACCTCACTTTCTGTGTTTCATGAATTAAATGTACGTTTTAACTTTTTTTCTAGTTCCATTTGTTAATTCAGCACTTGCGAATAGCTCCAAACTGGGATATGTAAGTAGTGTTTATATTTTAAAAAGTTTTCTCCATGTTATTGTGAAGTGACTGCAACATATGCACATATCACAAGCACAGAGTCTTAAATAGTTACCATCAACTGTTTTGAAGTAAAGATGTCTGATTCCCAGGCAGTTTCAGAGGCATTCTAATTGTAAATTTAAAAATAATCTTTATCCTAATACCATATTATGTCATTCTGGGCTTATCTGAGCTACTTCTAAAACTTAATTAACTGTTACTCCTAGTGTTGGTTAGGTCTCTGTGTTAGTTCATATGTGGCATTTTCCCTTAGGCACTTGTGTCTTTCGCTCCTTTAGCACTGGACTTCTGTAGGCTGTCCTTTATTATTGAGGTAGATTATGATCTGTAAGTTCTTGTTGAAAGGACGTGTGCTTGCTTTTTTTTGTGGAAGTAGCACACCCAGGTGGAAAGCATTGTTAGATCAGGTGTGTTAGAACAGCTGTTAGAAGGCCTTGAGATCTGCTTGCCAGTGAGACGTGGCTGTGTGATGAAACCTTTTAAATCTCTGTGCTGGGAGCCTGTGTGGGACAAGGAGATGGCATAGATTCAGGTTTGAGATGGAGCTGGTGTGGGTCCCTGGGCAAATCGCTTTAGCTTCCAAGCCTCAGTTATCTCGCCTGCAAACTTTTGAGTAGTTATTAAGCTTGGAGTAGGTGAGTGGAGGAAACAGTTTGCGCGGTAGTGCCACCTTTTCAGTGAAGGAATATGCGTGAGGGCGTGGCTGTTGTGGTTGCACTTGAGCTGGTCTCATGTAATTGTTACAGGCACGTGGAAGGGTGGCAGTGAGGGGATCCTCTGACCCATGGTAGTGGTGCGATAATGATTCTTCCATGCTGGAGAAATAGGGAAAGCAGGAATTCACAGAACACTTTTTTTGGGTAATTACTACTACACATCTTCTGATGTTACTCTCCCAAAGTAAACTCTGGTTTTACAAAATAGCATTTCAAGATAATGGTTGAACACTTAATACTTTGAACAGGTTGATAATATGCTCATTAAAAAGAAATTATTGAAGCACTTGGGACATAGCGTGGTGATCAAAGCACTTGCCTAGCGAGGCCAAGGCTCCGGGTTCGGTTTCTCATACCACATAAGCTGAGCTGAGTGTGGCAGCCTACACCTGTAGTCTTAACACTCAAGAGGCTGAGGCAGAAGGGGTTTTAGGCCAGCTGAGTTCAGGAGCAAGACTTTTGTCTCAAAAACCTTTTGAAATCATTCTGTTAAAGTATGCTTATACCCTTCATTGGGGTGCCCCCCTGCTGATACCGAAAAGGACGTTCCTAATCCTTTCCAAGTGGTCTTAAAACTGTTTTCTTTTATTTTTAAAATAGAAGCTTGATTGTAAAAACAGTTTAACTCACAGTTCAGAGTTCTCTGTATGTTTATGGTCAGCTGGCAGTGGCCCAAGGGCTTGCTGGGGAGGAGAGTGTTCACAGCAGGGCGTCCAGAAGACAGGTTGGGAGGAGCTGGGGCAAGAAGAGGCCCACGCCGCAGCTCCCCTGACCTCCTGAAAGCGCACTGATGGTCAGTGGACTGATTCACCCGACCCAGTTAGCCCTCCTGTTCCAGTCACCTTCCAAATACATGACTTTGAGGGGACAGCCCAGATTCAAACCATGGGCCTAGTGTTTATTAAAAAAATTGTAAAGCTGGTACAATTTTCTATTAAAGTGAACGTGTACTTATTAAACTATTTATTATTTCCTATTTGTGTAGAAACTTGTTGGCCTCCAAAACAGACATTTTGAGCCAAATTCCTCAGTAGAGATAAAAACATGAATTACCATTTCTCCTTTCCAAAGTTATTTTCTATTTTACTATAAAACTGCACCATTACATATAACATCACACAGGAGCTTACTACCTGTGTCTTTACACACAAGGAACCATCTCTGAGTTGTGTTCACTGGAGCATGGGTCCTCCTCGTCGCCTTTGGTTTGTGTTGTGTTCTTGCACCTAGTGCAGTGTGATGCCATGGCTGGGTTTGGCGTCACTGGTCCTGGCGCTCCCTCAGAGCCTATTTTCTCTCTTTGCAGACGGGCCAAAGTTGCACGGGTGATTGGTTTGCTGGCCTCGCACACGAGTGAGCTCCAGGAAAATACACCTGTTATTGAGGTAATATTCTTTAATTACTGACATGTTTTGAATGATGAACAAGGATTTTTTAATTTTATAATCTGAACATCTTTCACCTTAATTTTTTAATCATGAAATTGGGCCCTTCCTAAAATAGTAAACCTTGATATATGCAGGTTTTAGCAACCCAGGCTTATGGAAGGGCATCATGGCAGAGTCACCCGTCTTGCCTAAGCCAGCTTGGAATTCAAAGGCAAACTCTTTGGGTTCTTCACCTTGAAGTTAGTGTGTTATATTTGCCAATTTCTGACCCTAGTCTTTGATGGCTACACACGTATCTACTCCCATCCTTTTCTTTGAAAAACTGATACTGGAAGCCTGCCCAGCAATCTCAAGTCCTGTGAATTGAAAACTACCTTTGTGCTCCTCCACGAGTGTCCTTGAGTGTAGAAAACCACTTTGTCCTATGACTGTGTGTTATACTTAATAAATTTTTATCCCTTAGACTGTGAGAGGTTCAAAGTCAAAATAGGTGAAAAATACCAATGCTTTTGGGAGGAAGAGGGAGCCCTTGTTATATGGAGAGGGTTTTTTTGCTAAGCTGAAGCCAGCAACTTGCTATTAGGATTGTTTAGCCCAGCACTTTTCCGTTCTATTTTCTGTGTGACAAGAACATGCAGGGACCTGAAGGGATGGAGAGAGTGAACTCCCCGTGGGGGAAGAGTGCGGCAGATAGTGTCTCTAATAGCCATTACAAAAGACCACAGGTGGGAAAGTGGTTGGTGTGTTCCAAGGAACAGGATGAGCGTAACTAGACCTGCCTGAGGAGGAAAGAGTAGTGGGAGATGAAGTCAAAGAAGTAGCCGGAGCTAGATCCTGTGACTTGTAAGACATGGCAAGTGCCGTTGGGAAGCCGGGTCCTGGCTTTCCTCGATTCTTGGGCCCTTAATGAAGAATTCAGTCAGAACACAAATGACTATACAGAAGCTTAGTTAGAATTTTTTTGTATTAGATAAAGAGTTATACTTTCAAGCAAGACTGGCAGTCTGTGAAGGACTTATGCCTGCCCTGGCTCCAGTTCAGCAAACTAGTGGTTATTGCTGTGGCATTGTTTATCAACATTTTTCTTAGGGTTATTTGGGAATGTTGGTATCTTAAATTTTCTTCAGTTTCCTCAGGTGTGTAATCTTAGAATATCCTTGTGCTGAGTGGGATTGCTTTGAGACAGACCTAAATAGATGATTACAGATTGTACATTGAGGTAACACATAGTGTTCGGGACCCTCTCCTTCCTTGTGTCCTGCCAGTGTCCAGTTGCCTGGTAAACAGTAGGCACTTAGGGTTGTAGTGAAAATGAGATGAGAAGCAAACAGGCCTGTGAGGAGGGCGACCACCTTAGCGTGGCTTCTCCTTGGAAAGGGTCACTCTGTTAATGGGCAGGGCAAGGCTGCGGCCGGGAGGTGACCACAGGAAGTAGGAGTTCTCGTGAGTCACATTGTAGCCACCCACACGTACACACGGGGACAGAGTGGCCGATGGCTCCAAGAGTATTTAGACTCTGATACTTAAGGTAGTTTTTACGTTCAGTATTCAAAATGCCGAGTTGTCATAGATAACAGTCTCTGGCTTAAGCTGCACATCCATCACCCAGAGGGAGAAATTGTGGCAGATTCACACAGTGGGATTCTAGATAGCATGGGGGAGGGGGTTGGAGGAATATCTCAGTGTTGTGTTAAAGCTCTTGCTGTGCTATGCAGGTACTAGGTACCGAGTTCAATTTCCTGGCACCACATAAGATAGGTGTGGTGGCTCATGCCTGCAATCTCAGCACTTCGAGGAGGCTGAGGCAGGAGGATTGCTATAAGTTTAAGGCCAGCCTGAGCTACAGACTGAGACCCTGTCTCCAGAATAATAATAATAATAATAGCATTGGGAATAATAAACTAAACTACCCTATAGGGCAACAGACCTTAGTGGTCTGTGACATGTTTGGATGTCTCCTGGGAAAGGCTGATACTTTCAGCAGTGTTCCGTGGGCCGTTATGGTCCTTGCTTTTCGAACAGCACCTCCTTGGGCTGGGCACCACGGAGACACATATGTAGGCAGAGGCTTTAGAAGGTGTGTGGATGTGTGAGGGAGGCAGGCTAAACCCCAAAGGCTACCCCATGCCCTGGTGATACCTGGATATCTGTGCTTGGGACACCCTGTGCCTGTGACTGGCAGGTCCCAGGCTGTGCTGCAGTGGTTTTTCCGGATCCAGATGGAGGGAATGGGCAGGAGCAGGGACTGTCCCTTACAGTGGCTGCTGTGTTCACCTGCCCTTGCTCTGAGCCTGTGGCCTGTCTTTTGGTGCCGGTGGTGGAAGCACTGGGCTGGCAGATTCTGAGCCGCATTGTGGCTTGTGCTTTCTCAGGGTAAGTTTTGGGCCCGCATTGTCCTCTCTGGGGACTTGGTACTTGGTGCTCTTGAAGTCCTCCTCCAGCTCTTCCTGCTAACCTTCCATGAACACTGTTTTTCTGATGTTACCCCCTGGCAGGGAAGGGTAGGCCTTGGTCCCTGGGCCTCTTGTGTCTGTTCCTCTGCTGGGCGCTTGCTAATGTTTTATTGAGTTGGAAGAACTTGGGGAAAAATCATTCTTGTTTCATTAAAGAAGAGTGGCTTCTTGGTTGGTAACCTGTTTTGCATTCAGTGTACAATGGAGTGAGCTGGCTTTGGCCGGGTAGAGAGGACATTCTGACAGATGAGACGGTGCCCAGCGTTCTTGGAGCTGTGTGTGAACCCTTTTCTGGGAGGAGAACCAGCTTCCTTGTGCTGAGCATGTGCCTCGGCCTCGGCGTTTTAATGGTCTCATAGCACTTTTGAGTTGTTCTGAGCAATTAGTTGCAACAGTTTAAGCTCCCGCTAGAGGCTGCTCCAGTAAGGGAAAAAGCTGTGCTGCGCAGTTATCTCTTAACCTTTTGCATTTCTGCTGGAGGCTTAGCAGGTGTGTAGTGTGTTTCATTTTTTTCTTGTCCTTAGAGGTTTCTGCTAAACAAACAAACAAAAAACAAACAAACCCTGGCTCTGTGTTTCTGGTAATGGTTACATTTTGAGATCAGTGAGAGCCAGGATGACTGCTCCAGGAAAATGCAGACTCAGCACTTTGCACCCGGCTCCGAGGGACATGGGAGCCTTTTGGCAAATCCTGGATTCCAGCTTTGAGACGAGGATTCTGTAGAAATCAGTTGGATATTGGTAGACACTTTTAAAATTTATCATGAACGAAATTCCCAGTGTGAGATGAGTCTTGATTTCTTTGAAGTTTTACTATGAGTAAGTAATAAAAATTGTGAAGAGCTTGTCAGCATTTTATGTGTGGAACCTCATTTTTTCCCTGCTGTTGATGCCAAGCCAGCAAAGTTAGCTGTATTTCAGGTACTTAATGCTTAAGGATTTAATGAATGGTTAAAAAATGGTTAGGAAAAATAAGGTGATGTAATTTGTTACAGGAGACAAAAGGAGGAAAATAATCTGTTTTTCTACCTTATGATGTACTTTAGGTTTCTTTATCCTTGACTATAACTGGTCATAGTGTATTATACACATTTAGAAGTATTGTTTTCTGCAGAAAAATATCGTCACCTTGAGTTTTTTTTAGCACTTTGTATACCTTGGCCACTAGTACTATAAACTTTGGGAAATGTTTTTGATATTATGCCACATATTTTTAATCTTAAACATGCGGTAATTATATTTTAGGGAGTTGGATATAGACTCAAATTCTACAATGGGAAGGAGTATTGAGATTCTAGGTTAATTCATGAGATGTTAATGTTCACTGTGTATGTATATAAGACTAGAATGAGGCATCACTTGCCAACATTACTAATGTTTTATCTGTGTACTCCCCTTCTGTCTTGCTGGAATATATTAAAAATCATTTTTCTCACAAATATAAATATTTTTGTATCAAAAAGGACTTAGAACTAGAGCCACAATGACATTATCACATCCAATGAACCGAGCACCGGCCCCTAAATAGTATACCCTGTCGGCATGGTTTATTGATGCCTTGCACATGTCGCCTTGTAGTTTTTTATTGAGCTGAGAGTGAAACCTGGTTTCATACCTTGTTTTGTAAATAATGAGCTATAAGCCTCAATTTCAAATACTTCCTTATTTGGTGCTTTTTAGTGCTTGTTTTGACTGACATGTGAAATGCCCCTAGCAGTCTTCCTTGCTTGGAGGTGGGGCCTAGTCACCTGCGTTAAATCACTGGGGATGTGGTTGGAAGGGTGTGTTACTGTCCCGGCCTGCCCCCTCCCCCTCTCCCTGTGTTCTTGTTGCCATGGTTAGGCAGCTGTCCTCCTCCAAGCTGTCCTGGCCTCCGAGGGCTCAGCTGCTTTTGCCTTGCAGTCAGACAGTCATGGTCTGGATGCTCTGAAACCGTGAGTCGGGGCAATCCTCTCCTCTTAGTATGAGGGCTCAGGTGTGTGGCCCAGTGAAGGAAGGGTGACTCCTGTGTTGCCACATGTCAGGACAAATTGTCACGTCGTGGTCTGGTTGGAATGTTGAAACTGGTGCTGTGCTGTGTTATTTAACATAGTCCTAATGTTACCTGTGTTTCCTGTAACGGCTGCTTAGATGTAGGCCTCTGATCAGACTTGAACTCACTTTTTGAGGGGTGAGGTAGGGAGAGCAGTCCCTCTTAGGATTCCTGCTGTGTATTCCTGTTGGCTCATAGCAAAAGGTGTAGCATGTCTGGTTATTCCACTGTTAGTGGGGTAGGGTTGGTCGTTCAGTTGAGCTGTCACCAGCCTTATACATTTTCCCATCAGATTTTTAATGGTTTATCGTTGTGTTAATCTTTTCAGGTTACAAAATAGTTTTCTTACTTGGCAATTCCACAGGTAAGTTAGAAGTTTTTCTTAGAGGACTTTCCCTGATCAGCTATCTTATCTTCTAAAACAATCTGTCCAAGGCAGGACGTACCTTTGTTTCCCTGCAGAGGCCAGTTAGAATGAGTTGGTGTCTCAGTCATCTCCATAAATATCCAGTGAGTTTTTGTATTACCAGTTTAAGATTTATATATCAGTACATTTATGTATTTCAGTTCTTTTTGCTTATTAGTCTTTTTCGTGCTTAAATTGTTCATATCCACCCCTTGGGAGCTGTATTAGTCATCTTTCTCATCTCACACAATGAATACTGAACTCCCACAACTTAAAGGAAGAAAGGTTCAACTTGCTCACGGTTTCAAGGGATCCAGTCCACAGCCGGCTGGCTCCAGGACAGGAACATCGTGGTGGAAGGGTGGGGGGAGCAGAGCTGCTAATATCATGACACATGGGAATCAGCACAAGGGAACAGTGCCGAAGAAGAAGGGGCGAGGGACCGTGGATCCCGAAGTGATGTCCCCAAGGTGACACCTCCATGGCCCTCTGAACACACCCAGGTGTGTGCTTCTCCATTCCTTTTGGCAAATTCCAAAGCTAACCAAGTCGAAGCTCCATGCTGTCCTCCCCAAAGCCTCCTCGAGTTTGCTCATTTTTCCCAATAACAGTGACAATAACCCGCTGTTTCTGATAACTTGCTGCGTTTTAGGAGTGGGATTTTGTAAGCCTGTTGAGGAGATAATTAGTCCCTAGTTCTGAAACCACTTGTATAAGGATTGTGGTTTACTTCTAGTTGGAAATAGTACCTGAAGAACACAGACTATGTAGAGTTGCTCGTTTCTTATGGGATTGGTTTTTCCAGAAATTTCTAGAGGTTAGAGCTAGGAAATATTTGTAAAATAGAAATTGTGAGTTCATACTAGTACTTTAAACTCAAATTTAATTTTGTTTTACCTTATTAATTTAAAAGTTTTAATTTTTTCTTATAAGCCAAAAAAAAAAAAATCCTAGCTGTTAATGAACATTTTTTTTCTTTTGGCATGACATTGAACATTGAACCCAAGGTTTTTGCAGTGAGCTATCATACCAGTGCTTTTTTGAGTCAGGGTCTTAACATGCTGAGTTTCCTAGGCTGTGCTTGAGCTTGTAGCCCTCCCTCAGCCTGCCATGGTGCTGGAATTTACTAGTGTGTGCCACTGTGCCTGGCTGCTTCACTTTTTTTTTAACCTGTACTTCAGAATAGCGTAAAACAATATAAGATGCATTTTGAAGTATCTTATGTCTTTTTCCTCTGTTGGCTTATGATCCACTCATAGGCAAACTGAATCTTTAAATTCTTACATATATTTCTGTCACCAACATGACATAGTTATATCTGTTTTTACTGTGGTTGAGAATTCAGGTGTGTCTAACCTATGACCTGATACTTGCCTTTGTTGTTTTTTTTTTGATGTTAAAATAAAAAAGGGGAGCTGGAGGAATGACACAGCTATTAAAGTACTTGCCTACCAAGCACAAGGCCCTGAGTTTGATGCCTCAACACCACACAAGCTGGGTATGGTGGCGCATGACTGTAATCGCAGCACTTGGGAAGCCGAGGCAGGAGGATTGACATGAGTCCAAGGCTAGCCTGAGGTACATAGCATGAACTGTAGAGTAAGACCCTGTTTCAAAAAAAAAAAAAAAGTTTTAATACTTCTAATGTGGCCCAACACAGTTCCTCTTTACTTACAAACAAAACAAAGCAAAACAAAAAGGGTAAAAGAATGATGTACGCGGGTTGGTCACACTTTGCCCTGACAGTTAGGTCTTACAGCCTTATGGGTTACTTTGTGTGTCCCTTTTGGTTTAAACACTGTAATTCTTACTGAATTGTTACAAACGTGCAGATGCATCTTGATGAGTTATGATCAAGTGTGAGTCCAGGAAACTGCCCCTGCAGTAAAGAATGTGACCCTGATAAATGTAGCCAGCACCCCAACAGACTCTCCTCCCACCAGGACTTCCCCTTTGCCCCAGAGGTTAGTTACTGTTTCTTCTAATATCGGGAGTTTCTTGCCTGATTTTAAATTTTATGTAAGTAATACGGCATTTATGCTTTGATATCTGGCCCTTATTCCATTTTGTATTTGAAATTTATGCTTGTTGCATTTACCTGTAGGTCATTTTCATCAAGTGAATAGAAATATACCACGTCCCTTGTGGTGGGCGTTTGGGTTATTTTTCGTATTTGACAATTACAAACCTTGCCCACTCATTTTGGTGTGTAGGCTTTTTGTTGAGTGTCATGATGGTAGATTTAGTGGTAGGCTCACGTCAAAGGTTAGAGGACATGCAAATTAAGGGTAATCTAAACTGTTATCTGAAAAAGGTAGTTTTAAATGTAAAATTCTTTGACCAGTGAAAAAATTTCAGTGCTTGGTATTCTCACTAATCTTTGATAGTATAAAATCATGTTAAAATATTTATTGGTAAGCATGGTGGTAAGCTGGGTGGGTGTGGTGGTGATTGCCTGTAGTCTAGCACCCGAGAGGGTGAGGCAAGAGGATTACCTGTGTTCAAGGACAAGTTGGGCTACCTAGTGAGTTCAGGACCAGCCTGGACTATAGTGAGACCCTGTCTCAAAAAAAAAAAAAAAAAAGTTACTTTTACAAATTACTTACATTTCACCAATTACTAACATTTTGCCAGATTTGGTTTATTATTTTTTTCCCTCTCTCCATAAATTCATGCGTATATATTTTGTAAAGATTTTATACCAATTCCCCATATTGAATATAATTAATTATGGGGGGATTTCACAGATTTTATGAGAAAGTTGGTACTCTTTTAGTAAGATACCAAGCAAATGATTCAATTACCAATCTATTTTTTTTTTGGTTACACTTTCTCTTTAGAGGTTTCCTTTCCTCCATGTTCTTTGGTGCTACTTGCCTCTCTGTCTTTCTCGAAGATTTCTTCAAGTATTTTCTGCAGTGTTAGGATAGTGGTTGCAAATTTCTTTAGGGATTCTTGGTCATGAAAGATTTTTGCTTCTCCTCCAATTTTTAGGAATAGTCTTGATGGATATAACAACCTGGGTTGGCACTTGCTATCTTTTAGAGATTGAAAGATTTTTCTCTAGGCTCTCCTGGCCTTTAAAGTTTGCATTGAGAAATCTGTGGTAATTTAAATGGGTTTGCCTTGGTAGAATAATGTCTGTTTTTCTCTTGCTGCTTTTAATATTCTCTCTAAATTCTGAAATAGCTAAGTATGCCATTATACCTATTGCTTATGTCTAATTTACTCTTGTGATATGGACATAAGTTCATTTAATGTAGCAATACACTTATTTGGTCTTTGATGTAAGTTTATCTTAAGGAAACTGATTGATGTATTGATAAACTGAATGTCTTTTGAATGTACAAATATTTACCTTTCAGTACTCAGCTAACGAATTTGCATTTAACTTCTCTATTTTTCTTTCTCACATTTTCTAGACACGAATTTTACTGTTGTAGTTCTTTTGTGGACTGGTGGGTGAGGCCATGTTAAAGAATCTCAACAAAGATATACTAAGACACACACAAAAAAAGAAAGAACTAACTTTGGGCAAATTGTCCCAATAAAGGTCTCCGCTGCACCCAGGGAAGAGGCATCAAGATATGGGCAGTGCAGCCCATTCTAGGGGTGGGAAGCTGGGCTAAAGAAGGGTGATTTGAATGTTGAAGAGTCAGACACAGAAGATTAAATATGTTAAATATTGCATAGTTTCTTTGATTTGGGAAACCCAGAATATGGGCATTCTATAGAATGAAGTGGGTGTGACAGTGGGAGTTGTGGTGAGGGAGAGGGTCTGGGAGGGCCAAAAATGGGGAGGGGTCGTAAAGTTGATGTGACACACATGTGCACGAAATACTCGAGTTCATTGTAAACATGTATTATATATATATATATATAAATAAATGGGGATGAAAGATGTACCCATTCTCCCCCCCCCCCCCCGCCCCAAATATTTACTGATTTTACTTTATGTTCAACAGTACTGGGTGTTAAATGCTTCTATAGGCATGATCATATGTTTCTATCAATAGGTGGATTGTTGTGTCTTCCTAAATTGAAGCAAGCCTTGCACTTTTAGAAGAAACTCTGTTTGGCTCATGTTTTTGCACGGTTGCTGTCGCCTTGCTAATACTCTTCTAGAATGTCTTCATCTCTTTTGTTTCATGGTTTGGTGGCAAGTCCAGGCTGTTGGTCTTGTAGAAAGTTCACATTCTGGATTTTTTTTTGGATATCATTACATTTGTTCCTTAGTCCCTAAATTTTCTAAAATCTGTGCGAGGTAAGTTGAGAAGCCTCATTAGATTATGACTGCATTTTTCTCCTTTGCGAGAATCCGCAACAGCGATGGGGGTCTGTCTCCTCGGCTCATTAGGAAGCACCTCGTCAGCCCCATTCCCTGGACTTGCCTCAGGGGTGAAAGCTCTGTGCCAGATAGCCTGCCGTCCAGGCGTCTCTTTGCCTTTGTAGTGTCGCCTTCACTATCATGCGGCGTATGCACTGAGAAAATACTTCGAAAAATCATGTGGATTGAAACTCTACTGCCATAACCTTTTTTCTAGATGAGCGCATGCCGAAGCCGAGAAATGTTAGTCATGGGTTAACTGCCATTAGTCCCCGTTTTGTTTTTCTCTTTCGGTCTCAGAAGGTTGCTATGCTATGCAATATTACTACTGCCATTACTTTGAAATGACTTAATTTAAAAAACTTTACATTCCAAGTACTGTTGCTTTCTGTGAGGTGGTCACATTTTTGTGATTTACTGCTTGTCTTAGTTTCTCTTTCATCACTGTGACTCAGTACCCAACATCCACACATGAGGGAGCATTAGCTCAGTTTCAGAAGGCCTCTCCACTCATGGGCAGCAGGCCGTAGTGGAAGCACGTGGCAGGAAGGGTCTGGCAGAGAATAGGTCACAGAAAGCCAAGTGAGGGGGAAGGGTGGGGCTGGCATGTACACTTTGGGATCATGATCCAGTTACCTGCCCCTTCTGGTCAAGCCTAGTGATTTGTCTCTTTTGGGTTAAGTCCCAGTGATCTGCCCCTTCAAGGTCACAGGCCCTGTAATCTAGCATGTTCATATCCACAACATGCTCATAATTCTCAACACTAAAATACAGGAAGCTTTTGAGGGACCTTCCAGATCCAAACAATGCTCAAATGCGTAAGATATCCTAAGAAATAGGAGCTTGGACACTGATACTTATTCAGCTTCTCACAGAGTTGGGTTAGGAGCCAGAGTTCACATTGCATCGTGGCTGGGTGCAGAGCGTGTCCTTCTAGAGCCCTGAGCAGAGGTGGCGGTGAGCATGGAGACTGGCCATCCCCACCCCTGCAAAGCTGTGGCAGGGGAGACTGCACTTTGGGACTTTGCTCAGTGTTGCGCTGCGTACGCCATTGTCCCTGGTGGCATGAGTAGCAGGGGCTTCGCTTGCTAGGACCCCTGCACACACAATTATTATGGTCATTGATTTCCGTAACACACATTTCCGCCTTTTAAGACTTGAACAATTAATGGTACTTGTCACACTTGTTGGGATACATGTATTTTATGGACACCTGTGAATTTGCTTTTTTCTTTCCCACATAGCATTCATTATGATTTTTGAAAAATACTAATTTATAATATCATGTGGTTATCTAATTATGGTAATTCAGCTATTTAAACTGGAAATCCACATGTTGTAACCAGTGAGACTTTAAAAAGGCTGAATGTAAAAAGTAAAGGAAGCTCTCAAAAGTCAAACAGGAATCTGAAATGGCAAGACAGGCTTCCTGGAACGGGAGCAGCTGGTGATTGCTACTTTGAGGTTTGATGTAAGATAAGAGCAGCAGATTATGCTTTGGGCTTACCTGAGGCAGTCGGGTAGGACGGAGGCTTGTGGGGCGAGCACCCCTTTAGTAAAGTAGGGGCCTGAGAACACAGTGGAGAGCAACTCACTTGTCTACACAGACACAATAAAGTTCGATGTGTAGAACAAAAGAGACAATGTCTTTAAAATAAGCTTGTAATTGCAATTTTTTTTTTCCAGCTTCATTTGTATTGGAGTGTGAACTTACTCCAATCTGAGAAATTAACTTATAAACAAGGCCTGGCTGGAGTTCTGGTCCTGGTAGTGGGGAGGAGCTATGCAGGGCTGAGTCTTGGAACAGATGATATTCTGCCTAGAAGAAGGGGTGCTTGGAGGTGAGCTGTGCATGTTGCTGGTGTATCTGTGGAGGAGGGAACCCAGGGGAGCAGAGTTCAGGCTGGAAGAAGCCTCTCTGTGGGGCCAAAGGACTGAGGTTGTGATTTGCCAGGGCTGGAGGAGTACAGACAAAAACCAGAGAAAGTTTGAGGAAGAGCATACAATTATTATGGTCACAAAGTTATTCCACAAAGTTTCTACACTGTTCTACATTCGTTGACTGATGAGAACTGAATGTGTGCTGAGTGACACCCCAGGCGTACCTGCATCAGTAGCAGGGGGTTGTGGGTAGGGTAAGAAGTTGAGCAGAAATTCCATGGTTTCTCAGTACCAGGGGATTGTGTTTGGAGACCAAAACCCACCAATCTAAGAGAGGGCTTGGTGAACAATTTGGGTTTTCCAGAAAAGCCATACTTAGAACTAAGATTAGTGGTATTATGGTTCAGATATTGTCTTAGTGACTTTTTTGTTGCTGGGACAGAACACCCAACATCCACAACTTAGAGGAGTAAAGATTTAGTTTACAATTTCAGAGGGTCATATTCTGTTCAGGGGTGATGGCTTGAAAGTGGTGGAATCACATGGCAGAGGTGAAGGCAGAGCTGAAGACAGAGCTAGAGCCAGATCCTCATAGCATGGCAGAACAGGAAGTCATATGTGGGGGGAAGGGTGGAACCAACACATAGCCCTCCACGTTAAGCCCCAAGCACCTGCCCCTTCCAGCCAGGTCCTACCTCTCAGAAGTATACAGTATCCATAGGTACACACTCCAGGTTCAAACCCCAACAGATATAAAATACTCCCTTTGGAATTTCCTGTGTTTGGAAAGTAACTGGATTATGAGAGCACTGTGCTCATCAGTGGATTCATCCATTTGCTAATAACCAAGTAGACACTATGGGAGTATTACTAGAGCTAGACATATATTGTCTAGTGAAATTTCAGTCTACTGGAGAGCATGAAAAACTGACTTCTGTGCAGAAAAAAAGGCTACTTAAAAATAGATGAATTGACAGAACTAAAAGTAGTCAGATGGTTTAGTGTTGTGACTATTTTTCAATTGGGAGACAAAATTTAGTGAGAATGAGTTTGGTATCAGTGAGAAATTACATTAATAGAATACTCATTTCTATGATTGTAATACATTCATTTTGAGTGTACACTTGATACTAAGAGCATGTTCTGGATCTGAAAATATGTCTTAACAAAGGATGGAAATAAGTTAGAATATGTTCTGTGGAACTAAATTTGAATCTGCCGATGAGAAGAAAATCTAGAAAATCTTCTCAATGTTTGGAAATTAAGATATTTTTAGTGAAGATGAAGATTTAGAAATTATTTAAGTGGAATAAGGGAGTACTCAGCACATCAGTATTTTATAATGCTGCCAAGTAGAGTTAAAGAAATAATTCATAACTTGAAATACTCGTGACCAGGGCTGTTGAAGGCTCTATACTGTGAGTCAGAATAACCAGGAATAATCTCAGCTCTAAAAGTGCTCACCATTTGGTTGTGGAGTGCGGCAAATAATTTACATTTCTAGGAGTCTGGGGATTTCTGATGCTATTGGGTTGTCAGAAAAGTCATGATGCATTTTTTGTAGAAGATGGAGTTAATTAGTTTTTGGAAGTGCTAGAGTCATTCACGTCTATGTTGTTGCTATGTCATTAAACAGCAAACTGTTCTAGCTTCATTGTAAAACAAATAGAGCAATTTGGTTTCTCTGGAGATTTTACAACAAATTGAAGATAGAAGGCCGAAGTGCGTTTTTGCCATATTTTAGTGTCTTACAGCTGTGCAAGAAAGAGCACACGCCAGGCTTGTCAAGAGGTTTGTACAGTTTACAGTGACAACGTTTTGCAAGCGTGGCACTGCCAATGACGATTGATGAAGTTCAGTGCTGGTTGCTTTGATATCAGTGATGCTTCTTGGTCATGGAGGGCCACTGAGGTTGAAGATAAAATAAAGGTATTGATTGAGTCAAACCCAAGTTACATAACACTAGACGCTGCAGAAACATTGAACATCCATCATTTGGGCATCCATGACCACCTGGAAAAGCTGGGTTATGTAATCACGCTTGATATTTGGGTTCCTCATGAATTAAAAAAGTCCGTTTGACAGCATATATAAACATGTGTGATCTGCTCATTAAATGTGAGGTTTTTGAAGTGGCTGATTACTGGAGATGCGAAATGGGTTGTTTACAACGATGTGTTGCGCAGTCTTGGTCTTGATGTGGTTCTTCTCAGAGGACATCGGAAGCAGACAATCATCAGAAGAATGCAAAACTTCTGGTGTAGTGGGATTTAAAAAGTGTTTTTGGAGATCCTGCCAAATGACTCCATCATCCACAAATGTCCAGAGCTCATTAATCATCAAGGAGTTGTGTTCCATCACAGCAATGAGAGCGCACAGTCAAAAGTTATTGGAGCTTCGATAGGATGTATCGTCATGGCCACAATACCAACCTGATTGTGTGCCGTCAGATTTCCAGTTATTTCACTCTCTTTAAAACTTATTATGAATTAGCACCTTATTGAAGTTTTTGCTAATGAAGACTGATCCTTCTACAAACAAGAAGGAGTTATGAAGCTCACTGAACAATGGCAAAAAACTGTTGAGCAAAACAGGCAGTATATCATTGATCTTTAAATAAAAAATGACGTTTGAAAAAAGACAAAATACATCCTGACTTCTCCGACAACCCAGTAGTTCAGGGACTATACTTTAGGGAACACTGTATTGGAAGTAATGCTCAGGTGTCGGGTTAAGAAGATACAAAGTCAGCCAGGTAGACTCTGCAACGCACGTGAAGGAGATGACGAACCTGAAGTCAGTGAGCTGGAAAGTAGATGAAAAACTAGTGGAACTAATAGATGATATAACTTAAATTATTAAAATTTTAGCTAGACTTACCAAAAAATCATAACACACAAATCAGTACTGCTGTGACCCCTGGGCCGGCAGCAGTTTAAATCCAGCATCACTAAAGATACCAAAGGGACGATGTGAACGGTGTCCTGTGGTGTACTAGACAGCTTAGCTGGGCAAGTTGCCAGAACACACAGCTTTCTCGTGCTGACCGAAGACGCACCTTCTTCAGCATTTTATAAACTTCCATGGAACTAGTCCCAGGGTCAGCTCACGGGTGCACATAGTAGGGGAGTGTCTGGGTGGAGGCCTCAGGGATGGGAGCCCCACCTCCACTGGGTGTGCAGCCACCTGGCCTTTGTTCCAGGTGTAACTCCTGAAGCCTGACCTCTAGCTTGTGGCTGTGCCGGAAACTTACCGCTTTGGCTCATGCACATTGCTGGGGCTGTGTGCGGCAGCTGTGCTTGGGGTTATTTAGGGCACCAAGGCTATAGGGGGAGTGAGGGAGTGGGGAAGTGAGAGAAGCCAGAAGCTGTGGGGAGGGAGATGAAGTCCTGATAGAGGTAAACAGCTGCTGTCTAGAAAAGCTGGTGTGCAGTGTCTGTGATCTACATTTATGTGTATGAAGGACTTGGTGAGGTGACTGCTTTTTGTGGCACTGATGGGTCTATGACCCCTTACCCATCTACCTGTAAATGACCCCGATAAGGTTGCTCTTTGGTGCGGCCATCACTTGGGCTTGTTTGTTGTGTCCTGTGTGGGGTGTGTGACACTGCTGTTCACACCTTCCCAGGAGAAGTTACTCCCATGACAGATGTGTGTTTGGAGAGTGCGCAGTCATGTCTGCCAGCTGAGGACTCCAGATGACCGAGGCCAAGGTCACTGAGAAAGAATCACGAGAGATTCATCTCGTGAGAGCTTGAGCGGCTTGCCAAGGGCAGAGCCTGGTGTCACGGGTACCAGGTTTGTGATGGAGAATAGGGTGAAATACGCCAGTCTTCTCTGGGTTGTGCTGTGCTCCAGACAGTGGCGGAGCTCCGTGTGGGGAGGTGATCAGGGAAGTGTGGGCTGTCTAATCTGTGGTGAGAGCCTGTGAAGGAGCTGTGAGCAAGTGGAGGCAATTGGCTTAGTCCTGATTGGTTTAAGAAGTTACTGCTGGCAGGTGTCTAGCAATGAAGTTCTAAAGTGTGGAGTGTTGGGATCTGCGAAGTGCTGAGGGGCAGGGCCCAGTGTGTGACTGTGTGGGTGGATGGCTGAGTAGGGTAGAGGAAGCGGCGGGCTGGGTGCAGTGAGATCTGGATGCGGGGAAGGCTGCAGTGCTGTCTTTCCTTTGTTGGTGGGGTGGCCTCAAGACGTATTTTGTGCCCTGCAAGTCCTTCGCTGTAGTTGTCTCCAGTTCTCCAGAGTGGGCATCGAGGGGCTGCAAGGTAAGTGTTTTTCATCAGATAACTGTGTATGCCCACCCGCGGCTTGTCTCGCCCAGAACTCGGGCCAGGGTGTATGATCTCCATGTTGTTAATTTCAGTGAATATGATCTTACGCCACATGCTAAATGAACTTGTTTCTTTTCAAAATATGTGCAACTTTTACAGTTATACTCCAGGAAGCCAGGAGAGTAAAAAGAAAAATATAAAACTATTGAAGGATAAAAAAGACCATGAACTAAATGGAGGGACAACCTGACTTTTAGATAGAAAGATGCAGCAATGTGAAAGTATCAGTTTCTTTTGTGTTGGCCCCAAAAGTTTAATTTTAGTACCAATCAAAATTCAGACTTTCTCTGATTTTGGATATATGAAGAACAAATTTTTTAGTTGAGTAATTGTCCCATTTTGTGCGGAGCAAAGAAAAGTACTCCATTTCCTTTCTGTATTTTGCCATAATGCCGAAGTGCCTGTTGTTTGGGCAATTGCTATGTTTGAATTTCTTGCGTAAAACTGAACATCTCAGATTAGATTTTTTAAAAGGCATGTTTCCTCACTTATTCACTTAATTTCATATCTGACACCCCATGGGACAATTCTTCTGTGTTTTCTGCTCTAATTTTGATGCTTTTGTTTGGACTATGAATATGCCTTGGCTATATTTTTAAAGTAGTGACTATGAGGCCTGTATATCTGAATGCACCATAATTTATAATAATCCTTGGGAGCCAAGCAAAGCATTCCATTTGATTTTCTGTTAGATGAAGGAAACATGGGAAGTGAGTTCTTTCTAGAATTCCAAAAACGCAACTAATCAAAGCTGATCCCTGAAGCAGAAAAATGCAATTTAAGATAAACCTCCTTTACATTTCTCCTTTGTATTTCTACAGTTTAAGAGGGTTGGAAGGACAACTCTTAGGACTATTGTAACAAATAAGTAGTAGTAGATAGCAAACTCAGCATTATAGTACTGGTGATATGTTTTGTGCCAAAACTTAAGTTTAGTATCTAAAAGACCCAATAGGGTAAAGTTGCTTGGCTCCAGCAGAGGATGCCCATGGGATAAGAGCATAGTTGTGTTGTGTTTCCACAGTGTTTCTGAGTCCTCAGTGAGCATGTATTATCCACACCTCAGGGATGTGTGCACCAGGTGGAGGGCAGGGGACACTGTTCTTTGGTGAAGTCCCTCTGTTGGCAAGGCCTCTGCCGTCTACCCAGTTTCTATATGGCTGTTTGAGGGCAATTATGGGGAAAGGGGATTGCATTTCTGTCCAGTGCGGTGCTGTGGGTCCTGGTGGCAGGACCCATCTGGGTAAAAAGTAGCTTATCTTCACAGTGCTGCTGCCGTCATCACTGCAGGTGGTCGGTCTCCAGATTGGGGGTGCCCTGCAGGTTGCACCCTGCTGCCACTACCAACTGCTGTGCCTGTTGAATAGTCAGTGAGGGGAGTCAAAGGTTGGCTGTCCAACAGTAACATGACATATGGTTATATTGTTGTATATTAGCCCTGGTAATTCCAACGGGGGTGCTTGTTGACTTTAAAAAAAAATATTTGAATAAAACTGCATTACAAGGATGTACTGAACAGTTTGGGAAGGCTTAAATTAAGGCTGGTGATCAGTTGTAACCTGAGATTTTTCCGTGTTCAGGGTGGGTGTCTTCTGTGCTGCCAGGAGAGAGGGAAGGATCTAGGGATGAGGGGACATGTCATTCCCAGCACCAGCTGCTTTCATCGACTTAGAAGGGAAAATTCCCAGAGCAGACCTTTGCAAGGGGAGTTCTTGATCTGTCTCCAGCAGACTACGCTCCAGTGGAGATAGTTTGGTGATACTTCGGGGGGGGGGGGGGGGTGACGAGCTAGCTACAGGGATAGTATACTTACCCTGGGGTTAGCAGCAGGAGTGAAGTTGTTCCTGCCCCTTGGCCCAAAGAGAAGGGTGAGGAGGGGGCATGGTTCCTGGAGCCCAGAAGGGCCTGGTCTTGGGACCAATGGAGGAGACAGTAGAATGGATGGAGGAGTTATTAGAAGACCAGGGAGGACTAATCTTATCTCTGTAAGGACAATACTGTCCCTTTGTGATCACAGCATTCTGGGATAGTTAATCTGCCACCAAGGTGGCTGGTGGGTTTTCTGGGGAATGAGACTGCCACATTAGGCTTTGCGCTGGTTTCTGGGCCTCCCCAGTTGGGAACTCAGTGGCTCAAGAGCCTGGTCAGCCTTGGTGAGCCGAGCCTGTGTTGCTGGGCTTCAGGATAGCTTCTTCCCTTGCCTGTTGTTTTTCTGTTTGTCCCTGGGCTCACTGAGCAAGCCTTGGGGATAGCTGTCACCCTCAGATGGTCCTGCTGTCCCTGCTCTTGGTGTCCTTTGGTGGCTTATGTGTGTGAGTAATTCATGTTCTTGGTTCGGGTTCTACCCGTGCTGTGCTCCGTCAGACTTTTTCGAAGTACAGAACTGACCCATCTAGAAGCCGCGGCCTTTGAGCCGCTGCGGTGCAGGCCTCTGGCTGAGGCCAGTGCAGACGTGGCCTGGGAGCCCCTCGTGCTCTGGCTTTCCTCTCACTGTGCTCTGGGCTGCCTTCACGTGGGATTGTGATGACGTATTGTCCGCTTCCTGCTGATGCACATGTGCCATGCGGAACTGCGTGTGCACCTGGCCTGTGTTCTGTCCCTCCTTTCGGTGGTCCTGGGTGTTGGGTGAGGAAGGGTGAGGCAGCCGAGCAGGGGGTCGATAGTGAGATCGCCTTGGCCACTGTGCCTGCAGTGCGCGAGCCTGCTTGGCTTGCTGTACGTGAAGATACGTACAGTTTCAGTGAAGCACTCCCAGATGTGCTGGTACTGCCCGTCACCCCAGCACTCTAGCGCTGAAGCAGGAGGATCCCAAGTTCAAGGCCGGTGTAGGTACTTTGACGAGACTGTGTCTTAAAATGGGCTAGAGGTGAGGCTCAGTGTGAAGGCCCTGGGATTAGTCTCCAGGACCACAATAAGCAAGTGAATGAAATGTTAGTGGAGAAGGGGAGACTCTACCTTGGGATCTGCGGGGATCCTGTCACTAGAGCTCACCTCAGTCCTCATAAGAACCCTCTGTGTATGCCTATAATCCCAGCACTTAGGAGGCTGAGGCAGGATTGCCCTGAGTTCGAGACCAGCCTGGGCTACCCTGTCTCAGAAACCCACAGATGTGTAGGGCAGCCTGCTCAGGACTCCCTCCCAGGGAATGGCAGCTTTTTATTTCTCTGACCTTTGTTTCTAACCAAAGACCTAAACTATTCTAAACCTTGCCTCCTTCATCCACTCGTGGGACACCAAACTGAAAAATGAGAACCTTCTCTTGGCTTCCCTCAAAATTACCCCCCACCCCCCATCACTCATCAGTAGATAGGTCAGAACCTTTGGAATCCAGAGCTCACCGGTTGCAGGACTTCTCTGTCTAGGTGAATGATAAAAGATGGAACAACTTCCTTCTTCCGTTAGGAGGAATAGCTTCCTGTGTCCTAGGCTCCCTGGCTCCCAGCCTCCCCCTTGGGGGACAAGGGCTGTGAGCACCTTTAAGATTTCGCTCAGCCTCTGTTCACCAGGTCTGGTTAGCACAGTGTCACCAGTGTGGCACATGGGGACCGTCTGATGTCCTCTGTATTAAGATGATCCGAGTCCCCATGGGCACTAGTGTGACATAACAGACTGAGTGGAGGGGACAAGTAGAAAACACTTCAGGTTTTATTGGTGATTGGGATGGTAAAGCACCCAGGAGCTGACACTTTGCTCAGCGATGGTGTTTTGAAACTGCAGTCACAGTAGTCATTGTTAGTGAAGTTTGCGTACTCTATGATCATTTTCTGGGATCCCTGAGGCCTCTGTATGACCTCAAAGGCAAGCTCCTAAGACATGGTGGGAGCTGCCATTTCTCTCCTCAGGTCTCCAGTGGCTATGGTCTGAGCTCTCCCATGGATGTGGATTTGAACGGTTCATACCCCAGCTTTAGAGAAGATAGATTTATTTTCACCCAGTTTCAGAAGGTCATAGTCCACTCATGGGCAGGCAGTTAGAAATGGTGGAACCATGTGGGGCTGCAGCTACAGAAAGAGCTCCTTGTGGCATGGCGGAACAGAGCCAAGGCTGGAAGGAAAGGGTGGAGCTAGCACATATTCCTCCAGCTCAATCCCCAAGCATCTGCCCCTTCCAGCCAGGCTCCAGCTCTCAACAGTGCATGGTATATATAGGTACATGAAGCTTTTTGGGGGCCGTTCTGGACCCAAACCATGACCCCATCCTAGCAGCTCTGACTTTGGATCTCCATGCTCCGTAAGTTTTCACAGGTTGGGGTCTGGCATAGGGACTTGACCTGCTGCTAAATGTTCTGGGATTAGCAAAATGACAGCTTTGTATGTCTACAGATGTGATGTGTGTTTGGACTAAGACTCCATGTAGCACTTGACCCTGATAAGTCCCCGTCCTATTGGGCTGTGGCACTATTTTAACTCAAGCTCAGAGCCAACATTTAATGACTTCAAAAGGCCTACTACTTATTTTCTCCCAGTGGAAGATTGGCCACATTTACTTATGACCACTTTGGGATATTGGTAGAAGGAACTTGCAGCTGCTGTGAGAGGAGCTCTAGGTTTGTGTGCCAGCTTTGGCATGTGAGTCATTGGTACAGGAGCTTGAGTTAGGTTTCTGCCCACTAAACCCAGACATTTCCTTTCTGAATGTCAGATGTGAACTTGGTGGTGTAATGTTTTGAGATTCTTGGGGTTAATGACCCCATTTCCCTGAAACATGCTTTGACACCTGTGCTGACCTTTTCTTTACCGGTAAGTGCTGTCATTGGCTGTTTCTGGTCCTGAATCCCATCTTTCCCACATGATCAGGGAGCCCAGTCCCATGTGTCTCCTAGGGCCTAGAGGGTGGCCACTTCCAGGCTCTTTAAGGTTGCTGGTGCCCTTCACAAGACGTGTTTTTGGGGCCCATCCTAGGAGTGTACCAGGCAGTGGCTTAGCATCTTGCATTTTGTTGAACTATCCCAGCATTGCCTGTTGCCTGAG
Organism: Ctenodactylus gundi; assembly: GCA_004027205.1. Lineage (NCBI taxonomy): Eukaryota > Metazoa > Chordata > Mammalia > Rodentia > Ctenodactylidae > Ctenodactylus > Ctenodactylus gundi. The sequence goes on along the minus strand of PVKB01004989.1, from coordinate 48,716 downwards.
CTTTCAGATTCTATTCCTCTAGAGTAGTAGTTTTTCCCCCCATTTTATTGATATGTATACGTGCAAAATTTAAGGTTTACAATGGAGTTGAACCTTTATGCACATATGTATCTTGTCAAGTGACAAGGGCTTTCCCACTCTCCTTTCGTCCCTCCCCTCCCTCCCTCCTCCCCTACCTGATCCCCGTTTCACTTTGTTTTTAGTTTTAAGTTCCATGAGTAATAGTTCTTGACTTGGATTGCATATAAGATTTCTGGGACTGAAAGATTTCTGATGTCCAGACTCCACCAGGGACTAATTAAGCCACAATATCTGGAGGTGAACACAGGGCATATGAAGTTTTGAAAGCTAATGATTTCTCATATGGCTGCAAGCTTGAGTTCCACCATTTGACCTAAGCCAACAGCATCAATCCTGACAACTTGGCCCCACCACAGGCCCGCTGAAGGAGATTCTGAGGGAGGGGCCTGTCAGGTCCTCCACTGACTCTGCTGTCTTGTAAGTTGACCATGGATACTCTGGACTTTGTAGGCAAATCCTTGCCTCCTGACCTCATTTCTCAGTGCCCTGTTCAATCCCTAGCCTTGCAAGTCCCAGGCTTACCTCTGGTCGCTCAGAACCTCTGAATCATGAGTGTGAACTGCAGACCTGCTTTTGAGGCCCAGTTCGATCTCAAGGTAGTCCCTCTCCCCTCTGTCCCAGTGTTTCACGTAGTACCGAAGATTTAAATATTCTTGCTGTGTTCTCTCCTAGAGACAGGTTCATCTTTTATTCACATTTCCTTGGGGTTTCTGTTTAATGTGTGTGTTCTTCTGTTCAATACTACATGCTGGGTGGGCCCTGGGGTTTCTCACTGCATTTCAAAAGGTCACTTCAAGTCGCCAATATTTAGCACTATTTTTTTTACCCCAATATTTGTTTCCCTCATTTTATTGATATGTATAAGTGCAAAATTTAAAGTTTGCATTGATCTTGAGCATTTTGTGCACATACATATCATGGCAAGATTCCAAGACCTTTCCCTCTCTCCTTTTTGCCCTCCCTATATCTACCCCACCTCCCCAGTTCCCATTATTTTCCATATTAAGTTCTGTGAGATAATTGTGATCTGGGTTTCTCATATTAGAGAAACCGTTCAGTATTTCACTTTCTTCTTCTGACTCACTTCACTAAGCATGGTGGTCTCAAGTTGTCTCCATTTGCCTACAAAAGCCTCAAACCTGTCTGTCTTTATAGATGCTTAGTATTCCATTGTGTATAAATACCACAGTTTGTGTATCCATGGTCTGTTGATGGGTGTTTTGGTGTCTTCCACATTTTAGCGATTGTTAGTTGTGCTGCTGTGAACATGGGTGTACATGTATCTCTGTTATGTGTTGTTTTTAATTCTTTTGGAAATATTCCCAGAAGAGGTATCACTGGATAGAAGGGGATATTTATTTACAATCTTTGAGAGACTTCCATCCTGCTTTCCATAGTGATTGTACCAGTTTACATTCCCACCAGCAGTGCAGCCTCACCAACATTGATTGCTGTTTGAGTTCTTGATACAGGCTAATCTCTCTGGAGTTACATTGTATCTTAGCAGTGTTTTGATTTGCATTTCTCTTATGGCTAAAGATGTTGAACATCTTTTGATGTGTTTATTGGCCATTTGAACTTTTTCATCAGTGAACTGCCTCTTCATTTCTTTTGCCCATTTTTCAATAGCATCGTTGATTTGGGGTGGCAGTGGGGAGCTTCAGTTCCCTGTATATTCTGGTTATGAGCCTCCTATCTGAGGTGTTGGTGGTGAATATATTTTCCCATTCTGTTGGTTCTCTTTTCACAATGTTGATAATTTCCTTTGCTGTACGGAAACTTTTTAATTTGACATGATCCCATTTATTGATATTGGGGGCAATTTCTTTTGCTTTTGGTGTCTTATTAAGAAAGTCTTTGCCCATACCTGTGTCTCATAGATTTTGATAAGATGTACTTCTGTCATCGTTTAACTTTATGAAGTTTTTGATTTCTTCTCTGATTTCTCCTGTGAACCACTTTGTTCAATAGTAAGTTAAGTCTCCATGTATTTGTGTATTTTCTTCTGTTTCTATAGCTGTTAAGTTCCAGTTTTATTCCACTATGGTCAGAGCATATACAAGGAATTTTTTCTATTCCTTTGTATTTATTTAAGCATGACTTATTGGAAAAAGTTAGATGTGCTGCTGAGAAGAACACATTCCGTTGATGTTGGGTGGAAAACCCTGTAAACATCTGTTATGTCCAAGTTTTCTGTAGTGTCGTTCAGCTGTTGTATATCTCTGTGGATTTTCTGTCTAGTTGATCTATCTATCTGTGATAGTGGAGTATCGAAGTTCCCTAATACAGTTGTATTTGGGCCTATATGTCCTTTCAGACCTAATAATATTTGGGTTACATAATTGGGTGCTCTAGAGTTGGGAGCATATATATTGATGACTGTGAGTTCCTCCTGTTCTATTGTTTTTTTAACCATATATAGTGACCATCTTTGTCTCTCCTCACCTGTTTTGTTTTGAAATCTGATGAGTCTGATGCTAGTATAGCTACCCCTGCTTTTTTTCCTGTTGCATGAAATATTGAATTCCACCCTTTTATTTTCAGTCTGTGAGTTTCCTTGTGGGTGAAGTATGTCTCTTGTAAGCAGCAAATTGTGGGTTTCTGTTTTTTGATCCAGTCAGCTAGTCTATGTCTGTTAATAGGTGAGTTGAGGCTGTTCACATTTAGAGGTATTATCGAGGTATGATTGGTATTTCCTGCCATCTTTATAGTTTTTCAGCATTGTTTACTAGCCTTTACTAGCCTTATACTTTATTCTTTGCTCATTCTCCTCTAGCTGTTGCCTCTTTTTTTCCTGGGGTCATTGGTGGTGTTGGCCTCTCTTTTGCTTTCTAAGTTTCCTTTAAGTATTCTCTGTAATGCTAGCTTAGTGGCTGCAAATTTCTTTAAGCTTTCTATATCATGGAAAGTTTTAATTTCTCTAATTTAAAAGATAATTTTGCTGGTTATAGCAATATTGGTTGGTATTTATGTTGTCTTAGTGCTTGGATGACATTGCTCCATGATCTTCTGGCTTTTAGAGTCTGGGTTGAGAAGCTGCAGTTATCCTGATGGGCGTACCTTTGTAGGTCACCTTTTGTTTTTCTCTTACAGCTTTTAGTATTCTCTCCTTGTGTTGGGTATCTAGTATTTTAGTTATGATGTGTTGTGATGAGGATCTCTTCTGATCAGAGTTGTTTGGTGTTCTGTATGCCTGCAGTAGTTCCATGTTCATTTCTTTTCTAAGATTTGGGAAATTTTCTTCCATAATTTCATTGAGCATGACCTTTAAGCCTTTTGCTTATCCTCGGTCTTCTCCTGGACTGCCATAATTCTCAGGTTGTTTCTCTTTGAATCATCTGTCAGCTGTTGTAATGATTTGTTTTCTTACTTTTTTGCTTTGCTTTCTTTACGGCCTGTGTGTTGCAGTTCAATCATTTTGTCTTCTAGGTCTGACATTCTGTTTGAGAATGTTTGAAGTGGTTGCTTATTATTTGTGTGTTTTTCACTTCCTGAATATCTGCATTCAGTTTTTTATATATCTCTGCTGTGTTCTTATTCCTTATTTCTTGTATTGCTTTCATTATCTTCTGGTTTATATCTTCTTTGTTCTCCTCTAATTGCTTTTCAGTGTTTGCTGTTAGCTGTGTCATGGCGTAGCTCTTGCATTCCTGTTGTAATTGAAAGTATTCCTAGGCCCAGAAGTTATCATCTTTTTTGTCTTTTTGATCTTTGGATTCTGCGATTTCAGGATCCCTGGTGTCATTTTCTGGGGTGTCAGGTCTTTTTGTAGGAGATACATTACCACGTTTCCTCATGGTTCTGTTGTCTCTGGCTGTCTCTGGTGTGCAGGAAAGAGGGGTTCGGTAAAGTCCCAGTCTTACATGCCTCTGGAAGCCTCTGGCCCAAGGGATGGACGAGACAATGGAATTTCAGGTCCTAGATGCCTGTGGAAACCTCCGGGGCTTGGGATGGACGGGGTGATGAAATTCCCTGGAAGCCTTTGTTGCGCAGGATGGGTGGGCAGTGGACTTCTCGGTCTTAGATGTCTCTAGTGCAGAGGACAGGGGTGACCCAGAAGACTCCGGCACGTGTGGGAAGGACGGGGTGACGGTCCCCCTTTTGTGGTATCTTGTTCACCCCTGGACCCCTCAGCAAAGCTCTCCTGCCTGTCCTGGCTTCTCTGTCCCTGTGCAGGGCTCTCCATCCTTGGAGATGTGCCCACTACACTGAGCTGTTCAGGAGATTAGCAGCCGCCCCACTTTCTGCTCTCTCTGTCTCTTGTGCCAGTTTCTTCCTAGGCACTGTTTAAGGGTGACCCCAAAAGCCCTGATGTGCTCTTCTGAGCTTACTTTTACTCTAAAGCGTTCAGTCTTGACCCCCCTCCCCCATTTTTAAAGAATGGCTCCCACTTACATCATTGCCTGGTATGGCTGCTGAGTGCTGCTTCTGATCTGGGCTCTTGGGGACCTTTTCTAGGGGAAGCACATGTTGCGTTAGTAGTGTACACTGTCCGCAGGTTTGTTTTTCAGAGGCTCGGGCTACCAGCTGCCAACAGTTCCTACTTCTTCCGGATTCGTGCTTACCTCACACTGTTGTCTGGCCTCTGGGCTTTCCCTGACTGTGGTCTGTGGACGCCGGCAGCGCAGGACCGTGCCGAGACGGCTGCTGTTTTCCTCTACTTCCGATACGATGTCAGGATTTCTGACCTTCCCACTTCCTCCTGTCAGTTGTTGGGGTGCTCCGTCCTCTCCCAGCTCCATCAGATAGTCCAGAGTCCACGCGAGCTTTTCTCCGTCTGTAGCTGGACTGTGGCTGTTTCCTAGGCTGCTGGGATTTTTTTTTCCTCTGCTTTCTATGTTTCTTTGGAATTTCTGACCTTCCCCTGGCCTTCTTTCAGTTGCTGGGGTGCTCCTCTCTTTTCTAGCTATATTGAACTTGCGTTTTATGACTAAATTCTTGACTTTTTAAGTGGGTCGACGAGACATTGTGCAGCTCTGTTACTCGGCTGCCATATTTGATTTAGATTGCATTAAGCCTGTTTCATTGTGGAGAAAATTGACCTCAATATTGTCTTCCTGTCTATGAGCATGGTGTATCTCTCTCTCTCTTTCAGGTTTTTCCTTTAAACAGTGTTGTGTAGTTTCACATATGAATTCTATACAAGTTTTGTTAGATTTACATCTAAATATTTAATTTTTAGGGCTCTAAATGGCACTATTTTAAATTTCAACCTCTGTATGTTTATTGCTAATATAGAGCAAAATGGTTCTTTGGATGTTGGTGTTTTATTCTGTGAGTTTGCCAAGCTCACTCATTTTAGTGGGTTTTCCTGTAGGGTCCTTAGAATTTTCTATATAGTTGTAACTTGCAATAATGATCTGCTTCTCAATAAGTTGATAGTTTGTGTTTTTAGAAGAGTTGGTTCATTTAAGTTAGAATGTGTATATTTATAGGATTGTTCATAGCATTCCCTTATCATTTTGTTTAGTTTATTGTATGGTTTTATCACATGTTCTTAAAATTAAATTGAATCTTCATTGAAAATAGTATTATTGGGTGCCATGTGATTATTTTGGAGATTGAACTGGCACTGAGCTATGTACCTAGTCCCTTTTTTCGAGAAAGGGTCTTGCTACTCATTAAGTTGTCCAGGCTGGTCTCGAATGTTTAGTCATCTTGCCTCAACTGCCTAAAAGTGATATTTTAATATATGTGTACTATGTAGGGTAATTATGTAAGACTAATTTACATATTTCTCACCTCATATGTTTTTTCTGTAGAGAGAATATTTAAAATATTTATTTTTTATTTTTTGAGACAGGGTCTCACTCTGTAGCTCAGGCTGGTCCTGAACTCACTATGGAGTCCAGGCTGGTCTTGGACTCAGCAATCCCCCTGTCTCAGCCTCCCGAGTGATGGGATTACATATATGCGTCACCATGCGTGGCTTATGTGGTTCTGGGGAATTGAACTTGGGTACTTAGCACTTGTCTAAGTGCTTGCCCCTAAAATCTGTTTTAGAAATTGTGACACACATGTTCTGTGTCGTTGTGCTGTGCAGTAGCTCTCAAATGCTTGTTACTTTTGTCTAACAGATTTTAGATTCTTTAGTGAACATCTCCCCTTGTGTACTCAGCCTCTAGGCTCCGTTAACCATTCTGCTTTTTCTTCTGTCTCATTTTTTAAGGATTCCACATAAAATGAGATTATGCATTTTATTCTTATCCTGAGGAATGTTAAAGTCAACAATTTTGACAATTATGGATTTACTTAATTTATCTAATTCTTCTGTTTCTACTGGATTTTACTTGCAAACTTCATGGCTCTTTTGCTTCATAGTGTGTATTTAGGACTTCTGTGGTTATTTTGGTGGACTGAATTTGTTATATGTTTCTGTTAGTCTCTACTAATTTTCTTTGCTCTGAGGTATATCTTACATCTTTTTACTTTAACCTTCTTATATGACTATATTTGAGTTTCTTGTGGATAGCTTATAGTTGGGTCACTTTTGTATTTTTTATTTTTTTTGAGACAAGAGTCATGCTCTGTAGTCTAGGTTGGTCCTGAACTCACTGTGCAGCCCAGGGTGGCCTTGAACTCATGGCAATCCTCCTGCCTCAGCCTCTTGAGTACTGGTATTACAGGTGTGTACCCCCACACTCAGTTACTGTGTGGTGCTGGATGATTGAACCTGGGCCCTTGTGCTTCCTTGAGAAGTGCTCTAATCACTCAGTTACAACCCCAGTCCCTCTTGGGTCATTTAAAAAATTATACACTGTCAGTCTCTTCACTGCTATGTTTAGGCCATTTACGTTTAATTATCGATATATTTCATCTTAAGTCTGCTGTTACATTTTTATTTTGTTTCATTTCATACTTGTATTTTAGTACTTTCCTCTGAGATACTGAACTTTTTTTATGATGCTGTCTGATTTTTTTACAGTGTTTCTGAGCATTTCTTTGTAGTTTAATTGCCTTAAGATTATACAGACATAACTTAGCAACCTTAATGAGGTTATCATTCACTAGTTTAAGTGAATTTTAGGAAATTTGTTTCCTGTTTCATTCCTTTAACTCTATTTTTATATAATTGTCTTAAGTATATTCTCTATATCTGCTTACAGCCAAATTTTGGCATAGTTTTATAGTTTTGGTTTCAGTCATCACATGTAACTTAGAAGATAGAAGGAAAGCTTGTTGTATTTGCCTGTAGTTTTTTGCACTTTGTACTTCCTTTGTGATATTCTAAACTTCTGTCTCTCATCTTTTCTTTCTCTTTAGCATCACACCAATCCCAAATGTGAATTACTTCAGTCATTCTTTTAGAGTAGCACATTGGTGACATTTTGGTGTTAAAGCAACAGTGCTGAACCCTAGGAATTTCAGATGATTCAGTGTGGCACCAGTGGATGAACCGTAAAGGTCAGGGAAAGGGAGACAGTTGGAGGACTTGCTGCGTGGGCCAATTTGATGCTTCCAGATTTCCTTTCCTCTGGACAGTTCACATGGAGGATTCACTGTTAGTTATTGGGTGGTGAGAGGTACACACTGAAGTGCCTCTGTATAAAGTAATACAACGTAACAATAAAAAGCAGTTGACTCTGACATATGAAGTGACATGGGTGAATTTTAAATGCATTATGAGTGAAAGGGACCTGATATGAGGAAATACATAGTGTATGATACCATGTATATGAACCCAGATGACAGAATGCAAATTGGATGAGGAATGGAACAGCAGAATTACAAAGGGCGTGTGGGAAGCCCTGAGGGATGTGAGTTACCTGGTTGGAGGGATGGTTTCACAGGCAAATAAATGTTCTGGAAATATCCAGTTGTGCACTTAAAATATATCCGGTTCTTTATATATCTGTTACAATTCAGTAAAGCCGTTTGAGATACCTTGTCAGTAGGTGTCCTACCGCTCATGTCTTCTGCACCACTGCTTCATGTTCATCTCCAGCTTCTCCGTGGTGGCGGGTGCAGAATGAGGCCAGCGAGTTACATGTGTGGGTATTGCAGTAGTTAAATTGCTTACAAATCTTTTTAATATACACAGTATCATGGTGTTTAAACTTACATTTATTATGGTAAGACATATTGCCATTAACCCCACTCAGAGTCCTCTCCTTCACTTTAAACACACCCATTATTCTTGCTGCCTTCTGCAGTGTTCTGAAAATCCTTTCCTGAGTGAGTTTAGTTTTCCTGTTGTAGCTGCCTCTGTGTCCTGAATTGATTCGGAACACTGACGTTGAATGGTCATTTTGACTCCAGGGAAGAACCAGATGTTGTTTGGTGCCAGATCTAATGAATAAGGTGGATGAGGACGCACTGTTCTGTTTTGTAGGTCTGCCTTTCTTTGGGATGGCGGGCAAAGCAAACTTCCAGATCTGCTTCAGAAAGTGGTGAAAAGGGTGGGACAAATGTTTGAAGGAAAAGGTATCTCGAGGGAGAATCATGACATGTCTTTTACTATAATCTTAAAAATTTAAACCTTTGCTTTCTTTTTGATTACTCTTTGTTATTGTAAATGTCTGTGTTTAGCAACACATGATCTTTTTAAATTAAAAAAAATTAAGTGGAAAAAGATTCTAAGTAGAAGGTTTGAGGTGCATGCCTATAACCCATGTACTCTGGGAAGCTGAGGCATACAGGGTTACAAGTTAGAGCCCAGCTAATTAGAAACTAATTATATCTCAAAATATGAAAAATTGAAAGGTTTGGGAATGTAATTCAGTATGAAGTCCCTGGATTCAATCCTCATTATTGTGGAAAAAAACATTCTGAAGCGTATCTTGTGAGTGACACTGGAGCTTCCCAGTTATTAATGCTTAAGATGCTTGGTTTTTGAAATGATGTGTTCCAGTGGTAAGGATTAGTCTTATTGTGCACCATGCTCTGACTCACTGTGTTAGATGAATGTTGCCTCAGTATCTTACACACCTGTGTTGCCTTTCCCACGAATCATGCAGCCCCGTGTCACTTGTGTGCTGGTGTCGGACTTGAGTACGGCTGTCATCACTGCCACCAGGAAACGAGCTGCTGCTTTCAAAGTGGGGTATGAGGCTTTGGAGCATTCCCGCTCAGAGTTCTGAAACTGGGCACCAGCCAGTTTAATGTTCCATAAGAGCGTTTCTGGTGCTGTGTGCTGTAGCATGCACTGGGGTGTGGCTTGGTGAAATCCATGTCCAGATCCCGGCTGCCCTCGAGTGCTGGTGGACTGGGCCAGTTGCTGGGACTTTTCTGGCTCATTTACCTAAAGACAGGGCAATATTCACCTCCCTGGACAGTGGTTGAAACACAGAAAGTACTTTGTGACCTGAAGAGTGTGCTGTACAGGTGTGTTTTGCTGGGTATATTTTCTACCTTTGCTTGGGAAAGTTACTGTATTTGTCTTCCAGGATAAAGCCTGTATTTTGATGGCAATTTGGAAACTAATTCTTAAAGGAAGGGGAATTTTAGAGAGTTTTGCTTTTAACATGTAGATAAAAGAATGGAGAGATATAGCGGGAATAATACACTCTTTTCTCTTTTCAGGCAATTACTCTCCTAACTGAATTAATTAGGGAGAACTTCAGGAACAGCAAGTTGAAGCTGTGCCTTTTACCAGCCCTAGGGGAGCTGATCCATCTTGTGGCCACCCAGGTGAGACTGACAGATTAGCTCTGCTGCTGTTGACATGTCCTGACATATTCTGCCTGACAGGTGTTAATTTTCTGTAAAAGTTTTTGACTTTGCCCCTGGGAGCATAGCCAAAGAGTGCAGGAGAAGTTTCATCTCTGGGGAAGAGTGTCTCTTCATCTGTCTCCTCCTGCCTCACCTCCCTCAGGACCTGTTTCTCTTTAAAGTGTAGAATCTCCTTAGCACATACTTTGGAACGATTGGACTACAAGTCCTCAGGGTTGCTACCTTTGACTCCTTTAGGCAAGAGAAGACCACTGGTTCTCTCAGACTAAAAGCTCCATGTCTGTTTAAATAAATCGTCGCTTTCCACAAATAAAGCTTTTAGTGTGACTATGGGAATTCGTGGTAGCAAAATTTGACTTATTTCTAACGTTACACTATGAAAGTACTGTTGAATTAATGAAGAGAAAACTTAATATTCCATTATGTCTTAAAAATAGTAATAGTAATAAGTTGATTTGAAATGATAAATTAAGTGATAAGGGGTTGCTAATGAGAATGTTAAATATTGGTAGGTTTTAAATTAATAGGGAAATTCATTGTGTTTGTTTTATTTTTCAAAAATGCCTAAATTTTTACAACCTGAATATCAGTTTTAAGCCAGCTTTCTGGACAATCATCAGTGTGTGGCAGCTATACATGTTTTAAAATGTTAGCATTTGAAATGTCCAGCTAAGGTAAACCAGAACAGTGAGTCTCTGCTTGGTTCTTCCTTTTCATTGATACTTTGGCTTTTTTTGGTCTTTTTGCATATCAAAATAAATTTTAGAATGAGCATGTTGAGTCCTGCAAATAATCTTTATTTTAAATTGCATTGATGATACGGATTAGTTTGAGAAGAACTGACACTTTTGAGTGTGCATATTCTGTTGCATGTTTGGAATTGCAGTGAGCCTATATCAGTTAGAAAAGCATTGATACCTTTAGGACTTTTACTCCACTAATGCACAGGAAGCAATGTTGGTGTACACTTAGGTTTATAAAAACACTTGCATTTTATTTAGAAAGCCTTTTGTGTGTCTGTCTTGGTTGAATTTATTGAGTAAATTTTTATTTTTTTGAGATAGGGTCTCTGTAGCCCAGGCTGGCCCCCCTGTCTGAGCATCCCAAATGCTGGGATTACATGCATGTGCCACCATGCCTGGCTTATGTGGTGCTGGTTAATCGAACTTGAGTACTTAGCCCTTGTCTAAGCGCTTTCTAGGCAAATGTTTTAACTGCTGAGCCATTCCTCCAGCTCTAATTGAGTAAATTTATTTTGAAGAACCGACATAATCCGAAACCTAGGAAACAAGTATACAGGTAGAAGTCTTTATTTTTGGTCTGCATCTATCTAGGTCCCCCAAAGTAACCCTTATAATTACTTTCTCACCTATATTTAGAGTTGATTTTGTACATTTAAGCAAAAAGAAGTAAACTGGACACTGGAGGGGTTTTTTTATTTTTTATTATTTATTTATTTTTTTTGGTGAGGGATTGATGGAGTCCAGGGCTATTACACTGGGCTACATCCTGAGCCCATTCTTAAATTTTGATTTTCTGATAGGTCTCACCACGTTGCGTGGTTGCCCAGGCTGGGCTTGAAGTTGGGATATCCCTTCTTTTGCTTTCCAGAATACTGGAGTTACAGGCTTGTGCCCTGGGCCAGCTCTGGAGCTATTTCTCGATCATAGATGTATGTTAGCATTTGTGTGCTCTCCTACCTCCCTTTCTCTGTGGAGGAGGACCCCATCGGTGCTGGGCTGGTGCCAGTCTCCTGGGGATGGGGCTGGAGTGTTGGCATCTGCTTGCCACTACCTTGGGTCCTCAAGGCCTTGACATCAAACTCAAGTCACTGTGCCCATAGGCTTTCGTAAACCTCAGCACTCAAGTTACCTCATGCTTTCTCATGCTTTCAGCTGTCTGATGTTTGACTGTTTTCAGACTGTGATGCATTTTATTCGGAGTGGGAATACAGTTTAACATTTTCCCCCATTTTTTTCCTTCTCTTGAGTTTATTATAAATTGATATGCAATAAATTGCAATTCTTTTTGTGGTACTGGAAATTGAACCAAAGGCTTTGACACTGAGCTATATCCCAGCCACAGATATAGACAGGATTTTGCTTTGTAGTCCAGGCTGGTCCTAAACTCTCTATGTAGCCAAGGATGGTCTCAAATTCATGACAGTCCTGTTTTAGCCTCCTGAGTGTTGAGATTACAGGCACATGCCACCATACTTAGTAAATTTCAGTTTTAATGGGTCAGAATTCTCATGAATGTGGCGTACTTTGGGTCTGGAAAGTGCCGGTTCTGTGACTCGGACAGTCATCAGTTTTTTTTTTTTGCTGGGTGAGGCCTGCTGTCTTCTGCTTTTAGGAGGAAGACTTTAGCCTTGCCGTGGTGGTTCTGTGTACGCGGTCAGTGTCCTGTGAGAATTGGGGCTGGTGTTGGGAGTACCCAGATGTCCACTCCTGTGTTTGCTTCCTTCCTTAGGTCGCTGCTTTTCTCGGGGCCACTGTTCCTTGGGTCATGGGTGGCTCTGAGCTGCCGCTCAGTTGTGGGACCCTGCACCGGAGCAGTGCGGGTAGCGTCGAGTTGAGGCAAGGGGCAGTGGTGCCCATCATTGCGACTGGGGATGCAGGGCTCCTCAGCAGTTGGATCGTAGCATTTCTCCGTCTTTACGGAAACGTCGCTTCTGAGAGGGGCTTTGCCAGCCTCGTGTCATACAGTGTGAGAGACACAGTGCTTAATTTGTGTGCTACAGCTAGTCACAGCTGCTAGGGTTTTTTTTTTTTTTTTTTTGAATGAGTTAATACCTTTCTGTGTTGTTAACTGTTTTCTTCCACTTGATTTTAGGAGGAAAAAACCCAGAGCCCGAGAGAATGTTGGGTGGTTCCCTCGGCAGCATACACCGTGCTAATGAGGTGTCTTCGGGAAGGGGTAAGGCTCCGTGGGATCCTCTGCAGACACAGCAGTCGTGATGACCCTTCAGGCTTCGTGCAGGATTGCAACCTGCAGTGGTGCGGGCACTTGATAGCCCAGTGTCGCTTTTGAATTTAAATTGTCTTGAAGCAGGTGACCTGTAGCAGAAGAGGCGTAAAAGAAACCAGCTTTCTCCTCTTTTTAAATGGACTGCTTTTCAGAAGACAGATATCACCAAGATGACTAGCTTTTAGGAGTGTTCTCTTTTGGTTACTGCTGCAGGGCTGTGCTGGCCGGGGAGGGCGGGGAATACTGCCACCCCTTGGCCCTGCTGTTCAGTCAGGCTGCCATACAGGCTCAGAACAGGGGTGCTTTTGCTGGGACTCACCTACCTTAATGTTAAGGAATATTTGTCATGTGATGAGAGTTTTCACTTTATTCACAGTTGTATTTTCACGCTGCGGTTCATAGCCGCAGCTGGTCATCTGCCTGTAGGAAACTGTGTGATGGCCTGGGAAAGGGTTAGCAGTTGGCCTGTGAAGTTGATATCCTCTGTTTGCTCTTCACAGTTTGACATTATTTCACTCAAAGCCACAGGCTGAACCATTCCTTAAAGAGTGAGAAAGATGTATGAGGAGAAATACCTTCCTCTGAGCTCATTACCTCCCACACTGTGTTCTGGCTGTGCCGAGGCCCTCCGAGGTCTCGCTACTCATCATCCCTCTGTTCCCAAGGGAGGTAATGAAGAGTCATATGTGATCGGCAATTCCAGAATTCAGTCATTCTCACCTGTAGTCAAAAGACATGCTGGGACTGCTCATTCTGGGCCTCAAGCCAGGGGCTTTGGGCCTGCGGGGGAGGATGGGGATTCCTTCTTAGGCACTGATCTCACCTTGGGGAGAGAAGATAGAGATGGAATGTGCCAGGTATATAAATGCAAGAGCAGATACAGGAGAGTCTTCTAGAGATCCCTTTAAAACTATAAAAGAAATTCTCAGAATTTTTTACCTTTAATTTTTAAAAACTTCTGCCTGGGAAAAATTAGTTATAATTCTTGAGCTTGCATTTTCTATCCTGTGTTTTCCATTGGACCCATACTAAGGAATGTTTGATAGCCATGTATTATTACTAAATAACTTAATAATTATAGTGATAGGGTTTTGTAGTTAAGTGATGTATTTGTTTACTATTGCCTTGGTGGGAAGGTCAATTTTTGTATATTTTCACAACAGAGGTAAGTCTAAACTCTGAAATTTATGAAAACTTTTTATTTTGTATTTGAAAAGCAGTTATATTTATGTTTTGGCAGAATATATACTAACATCCATACAAAACAGGTAAATTAGGGGGTGTCTTAGTTACTTGTTGATTGCTGTGACAGAATAACCATCACCTTCAACTTAAGGGAGAAAAGATTTATTTTAGCTCACAGTTTCAGAAGGTTCCACACAGTTCATTCATAGGCAGCCGGCAGTAGCAGAAGCACATGGTGGCAGTCTGGGTGGAGAAAAGTTGTTCACTGTAAAGCATACAGAAATCCAAGTGAAGCAGGAAGGAGCGATGTCTGGAGACGAAGGCAAAGACCCCAGGTAAAAAGCTGGAGCAGTGCTTCTTTTTTATTTAGTTCAGGCTTCCAGTTGCACGCCCAGTACCCAGGGAGGGTATCTCTCTCTCAGTTCCTGGCCCTCCGGTCAATGACACAGCCTGAAAGCTCTGCCCTGGGTGCCCCCAGTCTCAACAGGTTGACACAATCCCACCAGGTCAAATCCCAAGCCAAATCCTGCCTCCCAACAGTATAGGGTTCGACAGCCATCGTGATAAATCCAAGTACACAAGACTTTTTAGGGACGCTTCAGATCCAAACAATAACGGAGTGATTATTTTCCCTGTTTTTTTTTTTTTTCCTGGCGACGGGGTCTCACTCTGTAGTCCAGGCTGACATTGAATGTAGCTTGTGCTGTCCTTGAACGCACAGTAATCCTCTGGCCGCAGGCTCTTGAGTGCTGGGGTTGCAGGCACCCCACCACTGTGCCCACCTACTGTGGTGTTGGCGAGCTGACCCCATGACTTCGTGCTCGCTGGACAAGTACTTTAACGGCTGAGCTGTGCCCACTGCCCTAGTTAGAGCAGTTCATGAAGTGGCACGTTTGTTAATGCGCCTAGGATCTAGTTAAAGGTGAAATAATTAGTAAGCCTTTCGCCTTCCGCAGCTCCCATCACGGCTCGTGTCTGTAAGTGGAATGTGCCTCCTCTGCAGAAAAGCGTATGAAGAGTTGGAAATGGTCTCCCATGTATGCTGGCGTGTTGGTGCACGCCACAGGCCCCTCTGGGAGGCTGAGGCAGAAGGACCGCAGGTTCAGTTTTAGCCTGGTGACTCAGTGACTTGGGCGAGATCCTGCCTGAGAGCAAGCAAGGGCTGAGGAGGTAGCTGAGTTTGGGCCCCGGGTTCAGGCTCCAGTGTTACACCCACAAAAGGAGAGGCTGATGGGATTTTTTTTCTTCCCCCTTGGATGATACCTTACTCTTTCTCCTGAGAGTAATCACTTTTTAACTTCAGTGGTAAGCAAGCATTCAAGTTTTTGTAATAGTATTTCCATCTTTGAGTATACTGCTAAATGTGAAATGGGTTAGTTCTTAATCCTGAGCTCCAAGTAGAATGTCATTCTTCTGAGACTTCATTCTTGGGCTTAGAACTAGGCTGAGGTTGGTCTGTGTGATGTTACAGACAGGCATGTTCCCCCATCCCGTAAGTGTGCTGCCCTTGGGGTGTATGTCAGTGTGCGTAGGTGGTATGTGTTTACTCTCCTGCCAGCAGAATGTGGAGGACCCACTTGCCCACCCCTTCCCAGGCATCAGGTAGAGTCACACTTGAACGTTTTTGTCAGTCTGATGGGCATGAGGTGGTTTTCTTGAATAGTTTTAGTAAGCATTTTTCCCTTTAGTAATGGGGCTGGCCATCTTTTTTCTGTGTGGGTATTTTTGGTTTCCTTTTTTAAAAAAGTGATTGTCAGGTCTTTAACCTATTTTTGCCATTGCTTTTAGGAACCTTGTATTCTTGTAGTCTTATATTATTGGATGTTAATGTTGCAGATATCAGGGCCAAGAAACCCACCAGACAACACTCCCAAGTTGAAGGAGGGAATCTTTATTTCACATGTTGGACCCATGGAGCTAGTATTGAAAGACTGAATCTGAGTGCCAGGTTGATTCCAAGTTTATAAATTTGTGAGTTTTAAGAGTGTTTTAATAGGAAGTGTAGCACCTGTTGGTGGGGGCTGTAGGTTGGAATTGGGTGTGCACAGTTGGGGAAAGCCTCTGTAAGACCCTTCCCCTGCTGGCTGTGTAAGCATTGAGGTACATCTTGTTTGTGCAGTTAAGCAAGTTATAGAAGCAGAACTTAGGCAAGGGTAAGTGGGGAGCAACAGCGGGGCTCTGTTACCAAGAGTCTCCATTACAGAAACACACGGGGGTGGGTTTTCCACATCATTTCCAGCCCCCTTCCCCTCTTCTCCCCTGTTGATGCCTGATACTTCTTTCGAAGGCATCAGTTATTTTTCTCCTACTCGGTTGGAGTGTCACAGAGATCCTCAGAATTTGGCAAAGTGGAGAGTGAGATTGGACTGTCTGGAATTTAGTAGCCTGGAGGTAGGAGGGGATGAATCCAGACCGTAGGGTTAGAGTACACGGCCTGAACAGAAGAGCCCCCCATCACTGCGGGTCCTGCCAGTAGGAAACGCTGGGTGGCCCAACCCCAAAGGGTGTTTCCTCAAGAGTTAGGTTCCTGCTGTCTGAGTGCAGTTTTATTCTTTAACTGTTTTGTTGTATTTTCTACTATTCTTGATTTATTGAAATAGAAGCAGCATTTTCCTCCTAGGAGTAGGCATAGTGCCCGCCCTTTTCTGCAGGAGTAAGTATGATCTCCTCTGGTTTTGAAGTATTATTCCTACCAGGGAATCTACCTGATCCTGAAGAATCACTATTGGATCTGTTCGCTTGTTCAGTTCGTGATGAAAATTGGATTTTGGGTTGCTCATGGAGGACCATTGAAGTAACAGGCCCACACACCGCGCTGCCTAGCTCTGCAGTTACTCCTGTGGCCACTAGAAGGGGGATGAGTTAGACAGCCGTCTGGGCTTTTACACTCCCGCTTCGTGGGAAACCATAAAGGCGTGGCCGCCCAGGGCCGTGTCCACCTGTGGGAGGATTGCAGCCAGCGTGCAGACGCCCTTCCAGCGCTCGATGAGTCACCCGCGTGCTGTAAGGCCACACAGAAAGGAGTTCTGGTAGGAGACCAGGTTGGACTTCTCAGCTGGGAACTAGAAACTTTTAAAGTAGAATTGCAGTTTCACATGTTTCCCATGAAAACCAGGCCTGAGCTGCTAGTGACACAGGGGATGGCAAGAGTGGGGAGATAAAATCCCCCAATGAGGACTGTTGTTTTGTGTCCTGGTCCTGGAAAAGTTAAAATATCCAAGTGGGGTTGGTTCAGTATAGGGTCCTGACAAGGGTAAGCCCACTGCTCTATCTGGCCTGGTCTGACTGAACAGGTAGCGCATTTGTACAGGAAGGGTTTCTGGCTTAGTGATGGAGGGGATTGGTCACAGCGCTGGTCCTAATCTTAGTCATGACAGTGTGGGGATCTTTTACATAAAGATGGCTCCCTCTGTATCTTTTCCCCTTGCATAGATTCTTACTCCACAGGGGTCCCCCTTCCCCATCGGGGGTTGTGTGGATCAAAGATGGTTGGTTAGTCTCACGGGGTTGCATTGTCCTGGCTTGTTGTCCGTGTTTATAATGATCCCTGATTAGTTGGTTGGTTACTATAAGTGGCCGAGGTCACACAGGTTCAATAGCGGGCAGAAGAAATTGTTTGGATATGTAGACCCACATGTCCTATTAGTCTGTTTGTTGTCCAGACATGCGTTTGTCCTGACTGATACAGTGATGTTCCCAGCCTAGGCCCCACACAGGGAGGGCCTCAGAGTGGGCAGGATGGCTAAGGCAGGAGCTCTGCGGGTGTCAGAAACTGGTGCTGCAGGTCCTTTTTCTTTCTGTTCTGTCCCGTTTCGGAGGATTGGGTCCTCCCCAACTTTTCATCTTGACATGACCTGAGAAGTCCAACTTGGGGGGGGATCTCACGTGTTCTCCTGAGGATGAGCCATTGTAGGGAGCCAGAGACCTACCTATAGGGATGATAAACAAACCTGGCAAGGTAGGCACTTCCACTCACTACTCCTGTTATGCTATGAAAAGTACATTTAAGCCCACCCTTCGACATGGATTCCAGTTGTCTGGGGTTGTTGTTGCCAGCCCCAGGGAGAATGATGTTATAACTGTGAACAGCCCTAGAAGTACTAGGTGACATTGGGTTGTATAGTCTGTGTGTCCTTCATTGAGTTCTTCGGGCGTCTGTCATGTGTACAGCGGCCGGCTTCTAGTGCAGCAGGATGGAGAGTTCCTCAAGCTCCCACTGTGCACCAAGTAACCAGCTTCTGGGGATGGCTAGAGCAGTGCTGAAGGTCTCCAGGGGACTTGCAGTATTTCTCGAAGGTGACAGGTAGTGGCTGGTCTGGTGGCTCTTTACTTTCTACTACCGGTCCTGATCCTCTGAGGAAGCTTGCTTAATTCAAGTGTCGTAAATCCACAGAGTGACACTTGCAACTTTAACAGCAATAGGAATTGCCAAAACAGCCGTGAGGGCGGGGGGGGGGGGGTGTCATTCCACATTGTCTGGCGAGGCTCCTCTTTCTAGTTTTTAACCCATAACTTGTTTCCAGGTTGGTAGGGGTGTACCCAGTTCCCAAGCAGTAAGCCTTTCCCAGGTATCTGTAGTATTTTTGAAGATTTTCCCCCCAGTTCTTCTAAGTATTGAAACATTTCCTGATCTCTTAACTGTTGGAGATCTCTTCTTAGTCTACCTATCACAGGTGGGGAATTCCCATACAGGATCTCAAATGGGGACCCCCTCCTCCCTTGGGAACTCCTGTGACCCAGAGGAAAGCGAAGGACAGCACATCTGTTTACAGTAATTGTCTTAGTTACTTTTTCACTGGTGTGACTCAATACTTGACGTCTACAGCTTCATTTTATTTTAGCTCACAGTTTCAGAAGGTCTCAGTTCATTCCTGCGTGGCCAGCAACAGTAGGAGCACATGACAAAGGCAGAAATGGAGGCAGCTCCTTATGACATTGCATACAGGAAGCTAAGTCTAGTCAATCCCAGAAGGAATGCAGGAAGCAGCACATATCCCGCTAGGTCCCATCCGAGTGTTCTGCCCTTTTGAGTCCAGCCGCAGTGTTCTGCCCCTTTCAGGTTTAAGCCCCGACCACACACCTGTAATCCAGTTCCCACATCTGTAATTCAGTCCACATGCCTGCACTCCACCCCTCCAGACCAGGCCCCAGTCTTCCAACAGCACACGATTCAATAGATAATCCATAACATCCAAATGCATGAGACTTTTGGGGGACATTCCAGGTCCAAACCACAGTATTGAGTGTCCTGGCAGTTTTGTCAAGATGGTCTTGACATTTATACGCTCAGTTCTCTCTGAACTTTGTGCCTCTATGGTCTGGGTAACTTCCATTAGACTCTCAGGTCCTGGACAGAGTCTGAGTTATCTCTGACCCAAAAAAACGTTTGTTGTAAGATCCCATAGGGAAAAGTAACCTATGGTGGGGTATGATTTCTTTATGTGGGGCTTTGGCCACCTCTTGGGCTTGCTCATTCTGAGTATGGAAGGCCTCAGTCTTGCCAGAATAGGTACAATTCAGTGCTAGCATACATCTGTAGCCTCTGCAGGCCTTGACTTTTTTTTTTTAAAGTCAACTTCCAAATCCTAAAAGGCCTTGCATCTATGACCTGCACTCCTGGAGGAGGCTTGGGTTGCTGGCTGCCACTGTTCCGTGCTCAGGTCACACACCTGGCAGTGACTTGAGAATACAGGGTCGGCAGCCTGGAGATGAAATAATAGTGGCTTAGCAAATCCTCTAAGACTGCTCTTCCCAGATGGCAGTTCTCATGGTACTGAGTCACTAGGTGGGGGGTTGTGGCACTTAGAACGAAGAGCCTTTGGTCAGGTAGATGCCACCAGCCTCCCTCAAGGTTTTGACCTCCTCCTTTCTCAGCCCATGATCCGTCCCCATGTGTGTACTTTTGGATGTTCGGGGAGTTTAGGTGCCAGTAATACCTTCGCAACAAGGCTGTGACTCTCCTTCAGCCTTAATTTGTTGGTAGCTCCGGGTCAGTTTGGTCAGCCAGTTGATTTCCTTTTCTGATGGAGTCTCTGCCTTTTGGGTGCTCTCTACTGTGAGTGACTGCTATCTGTGAGGGGTCCCATATTGCCTCTTGGAGCTGTAGGGTTTTTTTTTCTTATTTTTAATTTCTTCACTTCCTGTTGGCAATTCCCTTTCCTTATATATTGCCCCATTTCCACGGAGGGTGGCAAAGGCGTACCTTGAGCCAGTTTGGATTTTGGCTCTTTTACCTTTTGCTTGGTATGCTTAGAGCAGTGCCTGTCTCTCTGCCAGTGTGCTGACCAGCCTTGGGATGAGGCTCTGGCCTCAGCAGCTCCCTCAGTTGTCGTGTCAGCATCCCCAGGTTTCCACTGTCCACCCTGGATGACGCTGCTGACGTTGGCAACGAGCTCCAACTCAAGATGAGGGAGGGGAGAGTTTAACAGGTCAGGGCTGCTTGAGTAGATCGCCTTCAGTACTTCTTCACAGTCCTGTTCAGGTGGCCTGCCCTTCATGTGTAAGAAGGTGCCAGGATTCGGGGACCATACAGCTTCTGTCCATACCTGGGGGTTTTCACAGAGTAGCCTGTGGTATTGGGTTATTTTGTAGCAACTAGCCATCTGTGTCCCTGATTACTGAGGAGAGTCACCACAGCATAGGGAACTTTCATGTTGATATTTTGTCCCAAGGAAAGCTTATCAGTCCCCTTGGCTGATAATTACGGTGGCAGGCAAAGCTCAGAGGCAGGGAGGCCATCAGGCCAAGGCTGGTCCAGTCTTTCGGCAGGTAGGCTGTGCTTCTCTGCCAGGGCCTAATCGTTTGAGGAGCCTTAAGGCGTGTGGTCCCTTTCGTGGACAGAGATTGAAGTCCGTGTCATATCAGGCAGTCCTAACCCGGGGACCTTACCACGAGCCTTTTGATTTCTAGATATGCTTCCTCCTGGGCATCTCCCCACTGAAGGGGAGTCCTTTCCAGACCTGGCTGTGGTGTGGCCGATTGGGAATCCAAATCCTACAGAAACCTATGGCTCCTAAGAATGCTGGTACCTCCTTTTTAGTAGTGGGTTTTGGTATGGAGCAGATGACCTGTTGTATCTCATATGCCAAGGCTCAGTGTTGCTTTAAGATTAGGAACCCATGGTACTTAACTTGCTGCTGGCAGATGTAGACCTTTTTACCGGACCCTTTATATGTGGTGTCCATTAATAATCGCAGAAATACTTCAGTGCCTCACCAGCAGACATCTTTTGTGGGACTAACCAGGAGTAGATAATCCACATACTGCAAGAGTGTGCAATTTAAGACTTCTCCCAGGAATGCTGCAAGATCTCTACTGAAGACCTTCCTGAACAATGCAGGGGAGTTTTTGAATTCCGGTGGCAGCCTGCTCCATGTTAACTGGGTCTTTTTCCCACTGATTGGGTCCTTCCCTTGAAAGTGAAGAGTGGCTGACTATCTGGAGCCCGAGGGAGACAAAAGAAGGCGTCCTTTAGGTCTAGGCAGGTGAGCCAAGTGGCTTCAGGTGGTAGGAAGCTGAGGAGGAGGGTGAACAAATTTGGAACTACAGGATGGAGTGCAGTAGTGGTGGGATTGATTGTCCTCAGGTTCTGCATTGGCCAGTAGCCATCTCCTCCCAGTTTCTTGACAGACAGGAAAGGTACGTTCCATGGAGACTGACGTTCCGCCAGAACTTGCCCCTTGCAGCCTCTGGATATGCCCCAGGATTCCCAGTTGGGCTTCTCTAGGCACTGAATATTGTCTCTGCTGGGCTGGTGATACACCTGGCTTCAGCGCCACCACAGTGGGTGCCCACTTCTTTGCCATCCGCCAGGGGCCATTTTTCCACTCAGACCATGGGGAATCTGGTTAGAAGAATTTTGTTTTTCCTGTACTTCTGCAGTGTAAGGTCTCCATCCATTTTTCCCTTGGGGTGGTAGCCGTTAAGAAGGCTGGTTGTTTTGCCCAAGGTGAGGTTAGCTGCCCCTTGAGGGATAGAGGTGATTTATGCCCCTGGTTTAGATAATAAGTCTCTTGCGAGGAGGGCTGTCGTATACTCTGGAATGTAAAGGGTTTCATGGGACAGCTGGTAGCTGCTTGACTTGCAAGAATACCTTTGGCAGAAGCTTGGGCCACCTGGCCTCCTATTGCACTGCAGAGTGGCCCACCCGGAGAAATGGCCCCTGCTTGTTCTGCACCCAGGTCTGCCATGAATGAAATAAGTTGGTTCCCAGCTGTCATTGTGCCTGTGGGCTCCTGGCAGTCCAACTTTAAAGAGTGTAGTCTTTCCTAATCTGACCAGTCTCCAGCCAAGTCGGCGAGGTCTTCAGTAGGTGGTTCCATCCGGTAACCATTCTGTGTACAATGTGGCTGGGTTGGAATGGCCTCATGGTCTCTTTCTGGGCAATGGTATTCATCTTCCAGCGTCCTGTTTTCTTGAGATTTCTTCAGCTGTCCTTTTCCCTCTTGTCCTGTAGGTGGTGCTGTTTGCTGCATTTGATCTGCATACCCTGGGGTTGTGGTCCCGTGACAAACTTGCTGTTTCAGTTGTTTGGTAGCCATCTTTTAAGTATCCTGGTTATGGTCGTCAAAGAATTTGTTGACCACTTCTGACAGCTGGGTGGCATTCATCTCTGCAAGCCCTTCTAGCGTTGAAGCTTTTTGTCGATGTCTTTACAGGACTGGGCCATGAGTGTAGTTACCATCTGTTGGCTCTGTGGTGCTTCAGGGTCAAAGCGGGTGGAGACCTGGAAGGCTTTGCAAATCTGTTGTAGAATTCAGGTAGTGGCTCTTGTTGGTGCTGGAGAATCTTGGTTGTTCTGGCCATGTTACTCAGCTTCTTAGCTTCTCTGGAGCTCTTCCTGGAGGGCATCACGGTATGGGAACATAGATATGCCCCCTTCTGGAGCAGTGAAGTCCCAGTAAGTGTGGAGTGACTTCCTGTGCTCAAGCCACTGGGCTCTGGATTCTGCTAGGGGGTGTTCTTTGACCCACTTTCTTGCCTCTGTCAGGGGTTGATGGTGTTCTTCAGTGGTGAGCAGCCACGTGGCGGTGGTGGTCCTCCCAGCTGGGCTGTCGGGTGTTAAATAGGGAGCTCAGCAGCTCGGTCCTGGCCCGAGGCTTCCGGAATGTGCAGGGTGTCATGCCACCGGGTCAGGTGTGAGGTGCTGAGGGGCTGGTGGTAGAACATAGAGACCCTGGGCTGGAGGAAGCCGTTCTCCCCCGTCATGGGGCTTGAGTGACCTGCAAGGGTGTCTGCAAAGTTAGCCGTGGAGGCTCTGCCGGCTGAGCTGATTGAAGCCATGGACCAGGTTCTCTTGGTTGAGCTGGCAGCTGCGGTGGGGAGGCCAAGGGAGGCAGCGTATTTGGTAAGCCCACAGGAGGCCGCAGGGGAGTGGGGGAGCTGTGGCTGGGTGCGGTGGTGGCAAGTGCTCCGGAGTCTTCAGGTGATCCTCAGCATCTGTCTGTTGTAGTCTGTTCTTGCTTAGAGGGGACGTTGGCCACTGGGATGCTACATTGTCCCTGTTTAATATAGAACTGAGCCCTTATGGGCAAAACCTGGGCCATATGGACCCATGAATCAATACAGGGGAATTGACTGGAGTGACAGGGGTCCCTGTTACTTTTTCATAGACCCTTCTAACTTTAGGAAGGTTGAGGGTGCCCTCTGCTGGCTGTCTCACTCCAAACCTGGACCATTCTATTTCACAGAGTATACAGTCTGTCTCTTTAACCTCCACAACTGTCTCTTGTGCCCATTTTTTTCCTATGCACCGTTTGTGACCCCAAAAGCTCTGATGTGCTCTTGTGAGCTTTCTTTTACTCTAATCAATAAAGTCGTGGGCTCTTTTTTAAAAAATGGCTTCTGCTTATGCTATTGCCTGTTACGCTGCTGATCTAGGCTCTGGAAGTCCTTTTCTGGCGGTGATCTCGTATTGTGCTTGTAGTAGGCACTACTTGCAGGCTTGTGTTTTGGAGGCTGGGGCTACCAGCTGCTGTCAATTTCCACTTCTCCCTGGTCTGCACCTACCTTGGTCACAGGTTCCTTGCAAGCTTTCCTCCATGTGGAGATGCCAGTGGCTCACACTTGACAAGGGTCTATTTCCGGGGCTGCTGTTATTTCCACTTCCAATGTGTTTTGGGTGTTGCTGGCCTTCCCATGGTCTACTTTAAATTCTTGGGACACTCTTGCCTGTCCTAGCTACACTGAACATGTGTTTTTTTTTGACTATATCCTCAACTTTTTAAGTGGGTTCATGAGGAGACATTGTGCAGCTCTGTTACTTGGCTGCCATCTTGACAAGAAGTCTGTTTTGAAACTTTGAGCTACAGGTGTTGCTAAGTTCTCTAGGTTGGCTTTGAACTTGTGAATCTCCTGACTCAGCTTGCTATGTTGCTGAGATTACATGTATATGCCACCATAGCTAGCTTAATTTTTATTAAAACGTATGGAGAATTATATTTTTCTACCCTGCTAAAACAGGTGGAGAATTTTATTTTGCTAGGATGCTAATTAATAACCAAATTGTTATTAATAGTTGTGTAGTGACCTGAAAGTTTCTATACCCACCCCTTTCCCCCCTAAGGTACTTAACACATCAAGGGGAGGTGATAGATTTGGTATCAAGATATCATAGTGGTTTAGAAAAAATGGCATGCATGTATTTCTCTCTTAATTTTCTTGTTCTTTGCTTTCTCTCCAGGAAGAGCGTGTTGTGAATCACATGGCTGCGAAGATTATTGAGAATGTGTGCACGACCTTCTCTCCTCAGGCCCAGGGTTTTATGACTGGTGAAATTGGGCCTGTCTTGTGGTACCTCTTCAGACACTCCACTGGGGATTCTCTCAGGATAACAGCGATATCGGTATGTTGGGACCTGTGTGGGGAGGTAGCCGAGTCTGTTTAAGCACCATATTGAGGCCATAGGCCAGAAGAAGAGTTAATTTAATTGTACAGTTAGAATCAGTGATCTCAGAATAATTGTTAGTGAGAATAGCTCAGTTTTCTCTTGAAGCAGAGTTTTAGAGATGGGGTTGGAAAACCTGGATATAGGAAATTCCCGTAGGACCTTGTGGGAAACTGACACAGTGGCTTCAGAAGCTCTCTGAAGGTGATGGTGGGAAGCTGGTAGGAGAAAGGGCCCCGAATTTGAGGTATATTTAATGTTTCTAGCTTTTTCTGTGCCACTGTTGTTGAAACTTTGTATTAGATGGTTTTCTTTTACTTTTTGTGGTACTAGAGACTGAACACAGGGCCTTTGCTCTGAGCTGTATCCCCAGTCCTTTTTAGTTTTTTGAGACAGAGTCTTTCTAAAATACTGTGTTGCCAAGACTGGGTTTAGAGTTCCCAAAGTGCTGGAATTAGAGTACCACTGAGCCCAGGAAATGGTCTTACGCAGTTCAGATAAGCTCCTTTTAATATCCAGGCATCTGTGATCTTGCAGGTGTTTATTGGTTGTCTGCTCTTTTGTACATGAGGTTATAATGACGTAGTGGAGAGAATATTTGTGCATAAAGATAGGTTAATGTGGGTGTATCGATTTAATCATCTGTAGAACAAATGGAAGATTTTCTCATGTGATGTATTTTAATGTGTCTTTTGGTTACTTCTCTCATCTGGACTCTGAGATTGCATGGCACCCTGCATTTCTTTAATCGGCTCTGTTTTACTTCTCTTCCCGTGGCAGTTTCTCTTTTTTTCTTTCTCTTTCTTCCTCTTTTCTCTTTCTGTTCTCTTGTTTGTGGGAGGAATTCTCACTGTTTTCCAAGCTGATGGTGAATTCCTGGGCTCAGATGATCCTCAGGCATCAAGCCTCCTGAGTGGCTGTGACTGCAGTCCACTGTTTCTGGCCTTATCTTTTCTTAGATTTTTAATCCCACGTTTTCATCCTGAGTCCTGACTTTAGCGAACCCCAGCCTTTTTGACATCAGGGATTGGCTCAGTTGAAGACTGTTCTCCCAAGGACTAAGCTAAGTTCCACCTCTTGTCAGTTCAGCAGAGAGCCTAATAGAGAAGCTAATAGGTGCACACTGTCAGGAGGTAGAGCTTGGCTCACCTGTCTTGGTGGTCTTGTCCTTCCAAGGCTAGGAATCCGTATCAGTCAGCTGCTCAGAGTTTGGGGAGCCTTGTTCTCACTGAATGGAGGCACCAACGGAAGTTTTTCCAACTCGTCTGCCATGTCGGTAGATGTGTCCCGTGCACATCTTCCCCTCTGAATTCTTCCCTCCTAGTGCAGTTGACTCTTTCTTCAGATCTTCTTGCTGGCTCCTTTTTGGGAACCAACTCAAATGCTTGTTTTTGCTATTTCTTAAAGAATCTGTCTCTGTGATATCCTTCTGGTCAAGATTCTGGCATTGATAAATTTGCCCCAATTTAAAAAGAAAACATAAGCATATAAAAAAGTCTGTAGGTAGCATACTCCTTTACAAAATGCCGTCTTAACTTACTGCAACAACAAAAACAAGATACTGCAACTTATCACTGAGCCTTTCTTGCCATGGTCTACACAATGTTCAACACCCACAACCGAAAGGAATAGCAGTTTATTTTAGCTCATCATTTGTGTTATCAGTACATGCATGGTCTGCTGGCAGTGGTGGGAAGGCCTGGCATGGATAAAGGCTGCGTAGGAAGCAGAGGGCCGTGCCCTCAAGTGACCTACCTCTGTCCTGGCCCCACTTTCTTTTCTGTTCATTCTTTTTTTTTTTTTTTTTTGAGACAGTCTTGCTCTGTAGCCCAGGCTGGTCCTGAACTCACTATGGAGCCCAGATTGGCCTTGGACTCATGGCAATCTTTCTGTCTCATCCTCCTGAGTGCTGGGATTACAAGTGTGCCACCATGCCTGGCTTGTGTGGTGCTGGGGAATCAAACTCAGGTACTTACTAGCACTTGCTAGGCAAGTGCTTTAACTGCTGAGCCATTCCTCCAGCCCTCAGACCCCACTTTCTAATAGCAGTCAGTTGTGAGATCATCAGTGGATGAATTCATTGAGTTCAAACTCCTGTCCAATTACTTTCTAAGCAAGGCAATTTTTGGGGAGCATTTCAGATGCAAACTTAACACTGATGTTTTCTCTTCAGATTGGTTGGGTAACTGTCCTGAAGGCTTGCTGAAGCTCACCTTGCTGAGGTCACTGATGACTTCTGTGTTGCTGAAACTTGTAGATATTTTTGTTTTTATGTTACTGTCATCTAGAAGATCAAAGACTAAAAGTCTACTTCCTGAATATCATTAAGAAAGGGTATTATATTTCTGACACATATGGATCACCTATTTTCAGAGTCATGATTTGTAAATTACAGAACACTCATGAATGATTTAATAATTATGGATAACTTACTGTGGAGGCCAGGGTGTTTCTTCCCTCTGCCTTCGTTTGCAGCAGATGTAGGTACAGCCAGGTCTGCAGCCTGCTGACAATGCCAGTGCTTGCTGCGGTTATAGGCCAGGGCCTCCAGGCCCACCATCCTCAGTCCCTACGGACTAAGTCCAGGTCTGCAGCCTGCTGACAATGCCAGTGCTTGCTGCAGTTATAGGCCAGGGCCTCCAGGCCCACCATCCTCAGTCCCTGCGGACTAAGTCCAGGTCTCACTGCTGCTCGCTGCCTTCACCCACTGCATGTAGGAGCAGTAATGCTTAGTGGAATGGACTGAGCACAAAAGACTGACTGTAGATTGGTGTCCCTTTTGTCACATGTACAAAAATAATAACATAGAAAGGCCCAAACATGAATGGCAGGGTAAAAAGAAGCAGAGGTCAGACAGGAAATGAGTGAACACTTCTGAAAAACACCGATGCTCACTAATACCCAAGCCCCATGGTTCTAATGTGTAACAGAATTTGGAATTCACCTATTTACAAAAAGATGTTAACTTTTATGTTATGTGAACTTTTTATACCCAAATTAATAAAAGACTGAAACAATCGTTAGACAAGCACAGAAAAAGACACAAACATTGTACAGTCCATTACTACAGCCTCAGTAGAAGCTTGCTCCTGGTGTAGGGCAGCTTTGTGGCTTGCCAACCTAAATTTCTCACCTGACATGGGTACTCATTCACACTTTCCATTCAGAGGCCTGTGCAACTCTGCATCACCACATTTTTAAACAGGACATTCTGTGTACATGAAAAATTCACTCTGCACAGCTCATTCATTGTCCTTTACATACTCTTTATGGCTTATGGAGAGTTTAGTTTTCTTCTCATTTCACAACCTCTCATAACACCTTTTTTCCCCATTTTATTGATATGTATATATGCAATACCTAATGTTTACATTGAATTTGAATATTTTGTGCACATACATATTGTGTCAAAATTACAAACCCTTCCCCTCTCCCTCTTGCCCTCCCACACTCACCCTCCCAGCAGTTCCTTCTGTCCCCCATCCCATTTGGATTCCTCTTCTTAAAAAAACCATGTGATATTTAATCCTCTGTGTCTGACTCACTACACTGAGCATGATGATCTCCAGTTGCACCCATTTACCTACAAAAGCCTTGCAGCTATCTGTCTTCATAGATGAGTATTATTAAGTTGTGTTCATATACCCCACTTTATGTATCCATTGGTGTCTTAATTTTTTGTTGCAGTGACTCAGTACCCGACACCCACACATTTCGGGGAGGAAAGGTTTATGTTAGCTCACAGTTTCAGAAGGTCACAGTCCATTCAGGGGCGGCTGGCAGCAATGGAAGTACATGGTAGAGACAGAGGTGGAGGCGGCTTTTCATGACATCACAAACAGGATGCCAACTCAAAGCAAGTTGAAACTAGTCCTCCAAGGAAGGCAGGAAGCAGCTCATAGACCCTTCCAGGTCTCATCCCAGTGACCAGCCCCTCCTGGATCCAGGTGTGGGAGGTGTGTTAAGTGCCTGCTACATACCTATAATGCAAATTTTATGCCTGTAATTCAGTTTACATGCCTGTAAACCACCCCTCCAGACAGGCTCCAATCTTCCAACAACACATAGTTCCATAGACAGCCTACAGCATTCAAGTACGTGAGACTTTGAGGGACATTCCGGATCCAAAACACAATAATGGGTCAGTTGCTGGATATTTTGGGTTGGAATGTAAACTGGTACAATCACTATGGAGGACAATATGGAAATACCTCAAAAGGCTGAAAATAAACATTCCCTTTGACCCAGCCAATAATAATTATGGACCAGCCATCAGAAAGAGTACATCAGGAGATTTTCTCAAGACCTCTTTGAACTGTATTTTAGAGATTTATGTTGTACACTTTTTTTTTTTTTTTGAGATAGGGCCTTTCTCTATAATGCCATTTTGGTTCTGAACTCACTGTGTAGCCCTTGTTGGCCTCCAACTCACAGCAGGCCTCCTGCCTTAGCCTCCTGAGTGTTGGGATTATAGCAGTGGTGCTGGAGGATGGAGTCCAGGGCCTCCAGTGTGTTAGGCAAGTGCTGTAACTACTTAGTTATTTTACTGTTTATACTCAGCATCGTTTATTTTGTTGGCAGAATTCTTCCCACCAACATCTGATACTTTCTAGCTCTTCTAGTCTTTATGTTTCTCACACATCAAGCTTGACTTCTCATCAACTTGGGTTTCTTACACTTTGTTTTTAGCGTTTGCCTGATTCATTAATTTTTCACTGAAAAATTTTACCAGTTGTTCCTGGTGTCTCCCTTTTCTTGTTTGCTCCAGGGTCTTGTTCAGAAAGATGTGTTATGTTATGTTTTCATAGCTCTTTTGTCTTCTGCACTCTGAAACTGTTGTGTAGACCGTGTTTCAAGTGGCTTAGATTTTTTTGAGTACCGAGCTCTTTCTTTGTGGGGAAGGCACAGTCCGGATTCATCTGGGCTTTCCTCCTGGATCCTTCATAGCCCTGTGGATGACCTGCTCCTGTACTGGGTTCTTCTGTTGTTGGTGCCATGCAATGGTTGCCTGGGACTGGCACACACTTTCTGTAGTGGACCAGAAGAATATTTGCAGATTTGGGGCTGTATACAGTTTTGTTTTTTCGTAACTATTCAAAAAGGTGAGAGTCACTCTGGTACTGATCGAGAGCTGTCCAAAAGCAGGCCTTAGGCATGGATAGAGATTCTTTAGGGCAGTGCTTTCCTCTCACACGTGCGTGCGTGCGTGCGTGTGTGTGTGTGCGTGTGTGTGTGTGTGTGTGTGTGTGTGTGTATACACCAGTCTGGATATGTGGAATGGAGCATGGTGATGGTGCTGGTTGTTTTGGAGACTGAACTTAGGACATTCACAGTGAGCGACACCTCCAGCCCTTTAAATTTTTTTCTGTTCCGATGGGTAACCCACTTGGCAACCCCCTCAGGTAGTGGGAGCTTTTACCCCTCTGTTCTTTGTTTCTAAATAAAGAACTGTTATTCTAAAAATAAAAACAAAAAAGCCTTTTTTTCTATTTTAAGACAGAACTTTGCGAAGTCACTAATTTGCTCAGGCTGAGCTTGAGTTAGTGACCTTTCTGCCTCGTCCTCTCAGAATTCTGGCGTTACTGCCGTGTACTCCCATGTCTGGCTTAGTCAGAGGACTGAAGTGTGGTCCTTGTGTTGCAGCTGCTGCTCCTCCATGTTTAGATGCCCACATCATCACGTGTGGCTGCTGAGAGCCCGTCAAGCTGCCTCTGTGTTTACATGCCTTGTTCAGCTCCGTTCCCTTTTGCCACCACAGTGTGCCTGACTCCTTTTGATCTCTCCTTCCATGGGTCAGTTATTTCTCCAGGGAATCCTCATCTTCAGGAACGGAGAGATGAGTGCTCCTTGTGCCTGTTGCTTAGGGGTGTGTCTTAGTTATTTGTTTGTTGTTGGGACAAAATACTGGCCATCCACAACATAAGGGAGGAAAGATTAATTTAGCTCATAGTTTCAGAAGGTCTCATAGAGTCCCATTCATGGGCAGCCGGCCCTGGTTGGCAGTGCATAGTAGAAGCAGAGGAGCTGCTTAGGGCACTGCAGACAGAAAGCCAAGTGATTTGGAAAGGAGTTGATCTCTGGAGACTAAGGCAAGGCTGGTGCTTTCTCAGGACGGAACTAGAACATTTCTTCTTCTTCCTTTATTTAGCCACGCACACACCTCGAGTGGGTGTTCTTTACTTCAGCACCATAAGTCAATGACACAAACCTGAAAGCTCCACCCTGGACAACCTCCAGTCTCAACAGATTGACATACCCCTCCAGGTCAAACCCTGAGCACTCCCCCTTCCAGCCAGGCCCTGCTTCAACAGATGTGGCTCCATGGGTATCCCATGGCATCTGAATACATGAGGCTTTCATGGGAATGACACTTCAGATTCAAACCCCAGCAGGGTGCCAGTGTCCCTAGGCCATGTGCCCATAGGTATACATTTATACTTTTTATGTCTGTCATTGTGTGCCTACTAGCCCCCCCCCCCCCCCCCCCCCCCCCCCCCCACCTCTTGTTGATCTTTCCAGTTTTTTTGTGAATCCTCCCTCGGGAAACCTGGTGCCTGTCGGTTACCCGTGTCTTTGCCTTTGTG
Organism: Ctenodactylus gundi; assembly: GCA_004027205.1. Classification (NCBI taxonomy): domain Eukaryota; kingdom Metazoa; phylum Chordata; class Mammalia; order Rodentia; family Ctenodactylidae; genus Ctenodactylus; species Ctenodactylus gundi. Next base: position 17,339 of record PVKB01004989.1, on the reverse strand, counting down.
CTCAGTTGATTCCTTGGCGCGGTACACTGCCCCTCCCTCCGCCCTGCGTTCTCCCCATCCCTTGGTGCTCTCTTGCTGCTGCTGCCTGGCTTCCCACCCTGCCTGCTCTTGGTCTCTGCACTGCTTAGCTTCCCTTGTGGCCCCGCTTCCCAGACTGGGTAGGTTGATTCTGGGAGGATGAGCATGCAGGAAGGTTGGCCCAGATGCTCATGAGCACTAGCGGCATTGACTCTTTCCTTTCTGGCAGAGCAGAGTCACAGTAGCATTTTCATAAACATTGGAAATCTTAAATTTACTTAAAACATTTCATTGTAGTAGAATATTGTTTAATACTAAACAGCACTTTATAGAATAAAAATGGAAGATCATTCTTGGAGATAGAAAAAATTTAATTTTTCTAATTTCAAGGAGGTGAAATGTTTTTCAAAGTTTGAAAAATCCTCTTTCTCTTCTTCCTTCTTTCCTCTTGACATCTGTAGCAAGTCCCCTTGTATTTGATCTCTTCATTATTAGTCAAGGCTATAGACCTGTTTAAAATATAGATCATGGAGAAAGAGCTTATGTGACATTGATTATGGGCTAAAACTTTGAGCAGTTTCAGAGTAGCTCTGGAGGCTGATGCCCTCTGCTGGAGCCCTAGCCCTGGCATTTGTTAACTATGCTGCTTATGTACTGTAACTTTAGTCTTATTGTAAAATGGGGGTAATAATGATACCTTTCTTATATGCTATTGAAAATTGAAGGAAATGGAGATAATGTTCAGGCATTTTGAGCCTCATGTAATAATAATACATAGTTTTTAGTACCTAGCTTAGTAGGTGTTCAATAATCTTTTTATTAAATGGAGGTTTTCCTGTTGACTTTGAGTTACCAATTTAATGATTATTGTTTTAAAACTTAGGTTTTTATTGACAGTGTCATTGTTTTACTTTGAAGTTTGTGGGAATTTCTGATTTTCCAGTGCTGAAATAAATCAGCCTGGTTGGAACGGGAGCAAGGTGTTGTTTTCAGGCTGGTACTGCTGTGGTGCTGCTAACGGGTCGGTGTCTTGCCCCCGCAGGCCCTGTGCAGAGTCACTCGCCAGTTGCCCGCTGCCTTTCAGAACGTCATCGAGAAGGTGGGGCTGCCTGCAGTGGTGGCCGCCCTGGCCTCAGCCATCTGCAGAGTGCAGCAGTACCTGCTGACCCTGTTCACTGCCATGCTGTCCTGTGGGGTCCATCTCCAGAGACTCATCCAGGAGAAGGTGTGCCTGCCTTTCACCTGCCACTCTACTGTAAAGATGGTCTTCATTCCTTTTAGAGGTTTGCTATGCAACACCCTATCTGTAGGGTTTGCCTTTCATCCCAAGTGGTCTTTTTAAGCTTAGCTGAGCCTCTGTGCCCAAAGTGTGCTGAGCGTTGGTACTGAAGTACAAACCTGGCAAAATGCCTTCTTTCTGCTTGCTTGTCGCATCTTAGTCATGAAGAATGAATGTTAAAGAAGTACTCTGTGGCTGCTCCGCATGCCGTGGCCGCCTGTGCCCAGCGTCTCCCCTTCCCTGTGTCCCGGCCATGACCCCCTTCAGCCGTCCCCCTCCCCTTCTGCAGGGAGGACCCTCCTCTGGTGCTCTGCTGACTCTGCTCTACAGCTGCTCCTTTTCTTATCGAATGTCCTACCACACGAGGTCCCTTAAAGTCCCTGTCTGGTGCTCTGATGCTCCTTTGTGTGAAGTGCAGCCGTGGTCCGAGTGCTGCCGCCCGATCCCAGCACTGCATGGACGCAGGTCTCCTTTGTGGTTGCCGTTGTCCGTCAACTTCTCTCCTGGCCCTTGCTGAAGGGCCGTGGCCAGGCAGCCTGTGAGCCCCGCTGGGGCCTGAGCCTGGTCTGCTGAACGGTTGTGTTTGGATTTTAGCACCTGAGGGCTCAGTAAGGTGTTAACGAGTGAAAAAAGGGGACCGCATTTGTATTTGACCTTTGAAGGCAGTCAGAAATTTTCAGTTGTATACCTTTTCCTACTTTTTAATGTGCTAACAAGAATCTAGTTCACACCTGTTGGTTCTTTGTGTCGTGCTGGAATGGAACTCAAGCCCTCCCATAGCCTAGGCATGCGCTCTACCCGTAAGCTACATGCAGTCTAACCCCTGAGTCAGATTAGATAACCCTGGTGGAGGGTAGTTAGGCTGCTCACAGTGTAGAATACAGCCACTTAGTGTGGTAGTTGCGGTGGCTCTTCTGTATTAAACACAGCATGTTAAATTTTGCTTCTTATGATAGTTTGAGCTACTTAATTAATAACTCATGTTTACATAGTAAAGTGGTCCTGTTAGTTCCAGTTAGAGAGAAACCAGTTTCCACCACCAGATCCTAGGTTAGATTTTAAGTATGTGCCTCAGAGAAAGTGTTTTTCTTTCTTTCTTTTTTTAAACAATATGTCTAGTTTTTGTCATTAAAATTTTTAAGTTTTTGCATATTGTTGTCGTGTTTGAAAAACTACAATAGTTTTATTGCATGAATTATGGTAAGAGGCTGAAGAGTTTTAGTGGTCTTTTTAAGCCCTCAGCACAGGTGTGAATTGATTAAACCTCAAGTATTTCACAGAAGCACCAAAGAAAAAAACTAAAGAAAGGTGTATTAATATAATTTTATTTATTTTTTATGTTTTTCCAATTTTTATCATTATATATATGCAATACATAATGTTTACAATGAACTTGAATATTTTGTGCACATCTATATCACGTCAGCATTACAATTCCTTTCTATTTTTGGCCTCCCACACTCTCTCCATCCCCCCTAACTCCCATGATCACACCCGTTTGGTTCTCTAGAATGCCTGTATTTTGGGTTTCCTAAAACCGAGAAACCATGCAATGTTTAACATACTCAACCTTCTCCATCTGACTCACCTTGCCACTCTTTGGCTCAGCTTTCCATCACTTGAATGGGCTGCAGTGGCCATATCTTGATGACTCTTCTCTGGTCTAGCAGAGCCTTTATTGGAGTGATTAACTAAAAGGTTTTTTTTGTGTCTTATTGTATCTTTGTTGAGATTCTTTAACACGGCCTCACCTATCAGTCCACATTAAAAAAATATAAGTGAAACAATGAAATTCATAAGGATAGAAAATGTGAGGAAAAAAAAGGAGAGAAGTTAAATTTCAAATTCCTTACCTGAGTCCTAAAAGGAGATGTACATTCAAAAGACCTCCAGGGGCTGGAGGAATAGCACAGTAGGTAAATCACTTGCATAGCAAGCACAAGGCCCTGAGTTTGATTCCCCAGCACCACGTAAAGCCAAGAATGGTGGCACATGCCTGTAATCCCAGCACTTGTGAGGCTGTGGCTGGAAGATTGCCTGCCATGAGTCCAAGGATAGCCTGGACTACAGAGCAAGACTGTGTCTGGGGGTCGGGGGGAAGGACCTAAAAAAAAAAATCAAAAAACCTTCAGGTTATCATTACATTGATCAGTTTTCTTAGGATAAATTAATATCATAGACCGAGTAAGTATCAGATTGCTACATTAAATGAATTTAAGCTTGTATTACAAATGTATGTTACACATAAAGCAATAGATACAATGGAATACTTGGTTATTTCAGAAATTTTCCTCCATTTTATTGATATGTATAAGTGCAAAACAAAGTTTACATTGATTTTGAGCATTTTGTGCACATACATATCATGGCAAAGTTACAAATCCTTCCCCTCTGTCCTTTCGACCCCCGTCTCCTTCCCATCCAGTTCCCATTATTTCCCACATTAAGTTCCGTAAAATAATTGTGCTCTGGGTTTCTCATATCAGAGAAACCATTCGACATTTTATCTTCTGCTTCTGACTCACTTCACTAAGTGTGATGGTCTCAAGTTGCCTCCATTTACCTGCAAAAGCCTCCAATCTATCTGTCTTTATAGATGAGTAGTTTTCCAGTGTGTATAAATACCACAATTTGTGTGTCCATTGGTCTGTTGATGGGTATTTTGGTATCTTCCACATATTAGCTATTGTAAGTTGTGCTGCTATGAACATGGGTATACATGTATCTCTGTTATGTGTTGTTTTTAACTCTTTTGGAAATATTCCCAGGAGGGGTGTCGCTGGATCGAAGGGGCTGTTTATTTCTAGTCTTTTGAGGGTCTCATACTGCTTTCTGTAGTGGTTGTACCAGGTTACAGTGCCACCAGCAGTGTAAGAGGGTTTCTTTTTCTCCACGGCCTCGCCAGCACTGATTGCTCTTTGTATTCTTGCTTTATACCATTCTCTCTGGAGTTAGATGGTGTCTTAGTGATGTTTTGATTTGTATTTCTCGTATGGCTAAGGATGTTGAACATCTTTTCATGTATTGGCCATTTGAACTTCATGTTAGAACTGCCTGTTAATTTCTTTTGCCCATTTTTTTTATAGGCTCTTTGATTTTGAGGGGCTTACTTTTCTTCAGTTCCCTGTATATTCTGGCTATGAGCCTCTTATCTGAGGTATTGGTGGTGAATATTTTTTCCTAGTCCGTTGCTTCTCTTTTAACACTGTTGATAATTTCCTTTGTTGCACAGAAACTTTTTAATTTGACATAATCCTGTTTGTTAATAATGGGGGCTATTTCTTTTGTATTTGGCATCTTGTTTAGAAAGTCTTTGCCTACCCCTATGTCTTTTAGATATTTGCCTAATTTGTCTTCCAGAAGGTTCAGTGTTTCAGTTTTAATATCTAGGTCTTTGAACCACTTTGATTTGATTTTGGTGTATGGTGACAGGTGTGTGTCTATATTCATTCTTCTGCATGTGAGTGTCCAATTTTCCCAGCACCATTTGTTGAAGAGGCTGTTCTTTTTCTAGTGTGTGCTTTTTGCTCCTTTATCAGAGATTAGGTAGCTAAGGGTATTTGAGTTTGTCTCTGCTTCCTCAGTTCTGTTCCACCGGTCTGTCTGTCTGTTTTTGTGCTAGTACTGTGTTGCTTTTACAATTATTGCTTTATAGTATAACCTGATGTCTGTTGTTGTAATACCTCCTGCCTTAGTCTTGTTACTCCAGATTGCTTTGGCTATTCTAGGTCTACTTTGGTTCCATATGAACTTAAGGATTATTTTTTTCAAGTTCTGTGAAAAAATTGTTGGTATTTTGATAGGAATTGCATTGTATCTGTATATCGGTTTTGGCAGTATAGTCATTTTGACTATATTGATTCTGCCTATCCAAGAACAAGGGACGTCTTTCCATTTTCTGATGTCATCTACAACTTCTTCAATATAATGTGGCTTTCTTTATGTAGGTGCTTCACTTCCTTGTTTAGGTGTACTCCTAGGTGTTTAATTTTTGCTGGGCTATTGAGAATGGGATTGTTCTTCTGAGCTCTTTCTCAGTGAGTTTGTTGTTGGTATAGAGAAAAGCTATTGATTTTGTAGCCTGTGATTTGGCTGAATTTGATTATTATTTCCAAGAGTTTCTTAGTGGAGTTTTTGTGGTCTTCCCTGTAGATAATCATATTTTCTGTATATAAGGATATTTTGACTTTCTCCTTTCCAGTGCAAATTCCCTTTATTGCACTTTCTTTTTTCCCCCCACATTTTACTGATATGTATATGTGCAAGATTCAAGACTTACAATGGAGTTGAGACTTTCGTGCACATACGTATCTTGTCAAGGTGGCGAGGGCTTTCCCGCTCTCCTTTTGTCCCTCCCCCTACCCACCTCACCCTCCCTCCTCCCCTGCCCTACTCCCCTCTTTCACTTTGTCTTTCCTCTTAAGTTCCATAGGAGTTGTGATCTGGGACTCTCGTATCAGAGAGACCATTCGATGTTTCACCTTCTGCTTCTGACTCACTTCACTAAGCATGATGTTCTCAAGTTTCTTCCATTTGCCTGCAAAAGCCTCCACGCTGTTGGACTTTATTGATGCATAGTATTCCGTTGTGTATAAAACCCACATTTTGTGTATCCACTGGTCTGTTGATGGGTATTTTGGTGACTTTCATATTTTTGCTATTGTTAGTTGTGCTGCTGTGAACATGGGTATACATATATCTCTGTTATATGTTGTTTTGGTCTCTTCTGGATATATTCCCAGGAGGGGTGTCGCTGGATCGAAGGGGATATTTATTTCTAGTCTTTTAAGAGATCTCCATACTGTTTTCCAAAGTGGTCATACGAATTTACATTCCCACCAGCAGTCCAGGAGGGTTCCTTTCTCCCCACAGCCTCAGCACTGATTATTATTTGACTTGTTGATGTAGGCCATTCTCTCTGGGGTGAGATGGTATCTTAGTGTTGTTCTGATTTGCATTTCTCTTATGGCTAGAGATGTTGAACATCTTTTCATGTATCTGTTGGCCTTTTGCATTTCTTCACGAGTAAACTGTCTCTTCATTTCATTTGCCCACTTTTCAGTAGGATCCTTTATTTTGGTAGGCTTACTTTTCTTCAGCTCCCTGTATATTCTAGTTATAAGCTTCTTATCTGAAATGTTGGTGGTAAATATTTTTTCCCAGTCTGTTGGATCTCTTTTTACAATGTTGATAGTTTCCTTTGTTGTGCATAAACTTTTTAGTTTGACAAGATTCCATTTGTTAATAATGGGGATAATTTCTTTTGGTCTTGGTGACTTGTCAAGAAAGTCTTTGCCTACCCCTATGTCTTTCAGAAATTTGCCTACTTTGTCTTCTAGAAGGTTTAGTGTTTCATTTTTAATGTTTAAGTCTTTGATCCACTTTGATTTGACTTTGGTGCATGGTGATAGATGTGTAGCTAGATTCATTCTTCTGCATGTGGATGTCCAGTTTTCCCAGCACCATTTGTTGAACAGGCTGTCCTTTTTCCATTGTATGCATTTGGCCCCTTTGTCAAAGATTAAGTAATTGAGGGTAATTTGGGTTTGTCTCTTCATCTTCAGTTCTGTTCCACTGGTCTATCTGTCTATTTTTGTGCCAGTACCAAATTGTTTTTACAACTATGGCTTTATAGTACAGCCTGATGTCTGCAACTGTAATGGCTCCTGCTTTGGTCTTGTTGCTCAGGATTGCTTTGGCTATTCTTGGTCTCTTATGGTTCCTCTGAATTTAAGAATTGTTGTTTCAAGTTCTTTGAAGAAACTTGTAGGTATTTTGATAGGAATTGCATTGAATCTGTATATCAGTTTAGGTAGCATAGTCATTTTGACTATATTTTGCCTATCCAAGAGCAGGGGATGCCTTTCCATTTTCTAATATCTCCTATAACTTCTTTCTTCAATGTAATGTAGTTTTCTTTATATAAGTCCTTCACTTCCTTGGTTATGTATGTAATTTTTTTGTTGAGCTATTGAGAATGGAGTTGTTTTTCTGAGTTCTTGCTCAATAAGTTCACTGTTAGTGTAGAGAAAAGCTATTGATTTTTTAGTGTTAATTTTGTAGCCTGTGACTTGGCTAAGTTTTTTTTATTATTTCCAGGAGTTTCGTAGTGGACTTTTTAGGGTCTTCCAGGGAGATAATCATATCATCTGCAAATAAGGAAAGTCTGACCTCCTCCTTAATGCAGATTCCGTTTATTTCATTTTCTTGTCTGATTGCTACGGCGAGTGTTTCAAAGACTATGTTGAATAGAGGTGGTGAGAGTGGGCATCCTTGTCTTGTTCCTGATTTGAGAGGGAACAATTTCAATTTTTCTCCATTTACTATGATATTTGCAGTAGGTTTAGTATGTATGGCTTCAGTGAGTTTTAGGTAGGACCCTTCTATCCCTATTTTTCTCAGTTTTTTTTTTTTATCATGTAGGGGTGCTGGATTTTGTCAAAGGCTTTTTCTGCATCAGTAGAGATGATCATGTGGTTTTTGTTTTCACTTCTGTTGATATGGTGTATTACGTTGATTGATTTACGTATGTTGAACCAGCCTTGCATCTCAGGGATGAAGCCCACTTGATCATGGTGTATGATCTTTCTGATGACTTGTTGGATTCTGTTTGCCAGAATCTTACTGAGGATTTTTGCATCTATATTCATTAAGGATATTGGTCTGTAATTTTCCTTCCTAGTTAAGTCTTTGTCTGGTTTTGGGACTAGTGTGATGCTAGCCTCAAGAAATGAGCTTGGTAGTGCTCCTTCACTTTCTATTTTATGAAATAGTTTGAGGAGGATTGGAGTAAGTTCTTCCCTAAAGTTCTGAAAAAAATTCTGCTGTGAATCCATCCGGGCCTGGACTTTTGTTTGTAGGTTGAGCTTTTATTACTGCTTCAATTTCTATGTGTGTGATGGGACTGTTCAGGATTTTTGTATCTTATTTAATTTTGGTATTTTATATGTATCTAGGATGTCATCCATTTCTTCCCAGTTGTCAAATTTATTAGAATATAGGTGTTCACAGTAATTTCTTATAATATTCTGGATTTCTGCATAGTCGGTTGTAACTTCACCCTTTTCGTTTCTAAGTGTGCTAATCTGTGTCTTTTCTTTCTTTTTCTTGATGAGGTTGGCAAGAGGTTTGTCGATTTTACTAATTTTTTCAAAGAACCAGCTCTTTGATTCATTAATCTTTTTTATTGTCTTTTTAATTTCAATCTCATTTATTTCAGATCTGATCTTTATAATTTTTTCTCTTCTACTGCCTTTTGGGCTAAGTTGCTCTTGTTTCTCTAGGTCCTTAAGTTGTATCATTAGCGAATGTATTTGTGACTGTTCTGTTCTTTTGATATGTGCATTTATAGCTATGAATTTTCCTTTACAGACAGCTTTCATTGTGTCCCACAGATTCTGATATGATGTGCTTCCATCATCATTTAATTCTATTAAGTTTTTGATTTCTTCTCTGATTCTTCCATAATTCATTGTTTGGTCAGTAGTAAGTTGTTAAGTCTCCACGTGCTTGTGTATTTTCTTCTGTTTCTGCTGCCGTTACGTTCCAGTCGTATTCCACTATGGTCTGAGAGTATGCGGGGAGTTATTTCTATCCCTTTGTACTTGTTTAAGCATGACCTATGTCCTAGGATGTGGTCTATTTTAGAAAATGTTCCGTGTGCTGCTGAGAAGAACGTGTATTCAGTTGTTGTTGGATGGAAAACTCTGTAAACGTCTGTTATGTCCACGTTTTCTATAGTGTCTTTCACCAGTTGTATATCTTTGTGGATTTTTTGTCTGATTGATCTATTTATTTGTGTTAGTGAGGTATTAAACTCCCCTACTGTAATTGTATTGGGGCCTATGGGCCCTTTCAGATCTAGTAATTTTTGGTTAACATAATTGGGTGCTCTAGAGTTGGGGGCATATATATTGATAATTGTGATTTCTTCCTGTTCTAGTGTTCCTTTAATCAATATGTAGTGGCCATCTTTGTCTCTCTTCACCTGTTTTCTTTTGAAATCTGATGAGTCTGAGAATAATATAGCCACTCCTGCTTGTTTTCTGGGACCTATTGCATGAGATAATGAATTCCAGCCTTTTATTTTCAGTCTGTGAGTTTCCTTGTGGGTGAAGTATGTCTCTTGCAAGCAGCAGATTGTGGGTTTCTGTTTTTAGATCCAGTCAGCTAGTCTATGTCTTTTGGTAGGTGAGTTGAGGCCGTTCACGTTTAGGGTAATTATTGAGGTGTGTTTGGTGTGTTCTGCCATCATTGTAGTTTTTCCAGGTTGTTTACTGGTATTACCCTTTTCTCAGCTCATTCTCCTCTAACTTTTGTCTTTTTTTTCCCCCCTCTGGGGGCCCTTGTGTCATTGGCCTCTCTTTCGTTATCCAGGTTTCCTTTGAAAATTGTCTGCAGTGATGGCTTAGTGTCTGCAGGTTTCTTTAAACTTTCTATATCATGGAAAGTTTTAATTTCTCCCTCTAGTTTAAAAGATAGTTTTGCTGGGTATAATAGTCTTGATTGAAATTTGTGTTCTTTTAGTATTTGAATGACATTGCTCCATGATCTTCTGGCTTTTAGAGTCTGGGTTGAGAAGTCTGCAGTTATCCTGATGGGCTTATCTTTGTAGGTCACCTTCTGCTTTTCTCTTACCGCTTTCAGTATTCTCCCTTTGGGTTGGGTTTCTAGTACTTTAATTATGATGTGTTCATGCAAGCAGGCGCCGGGCGCTCGCAGCAATAGTACTAGGATCACGCGTGGTCTGCCAGGGCAGAAACGGCTTGGTCCAATCATCTTCCTTGGTAAACACCCGATGTGGCCGCCTCTAGGACTTCGGCGGGTGCCATCTGAGATGCCACTCCACACTTCTGTGCTGTAGATGCATAGTTTCTCCTAGTATGTGTTGTTTTTTATACAGTGACCTCCCCAGTGGAGTTTTAATTTTGACAGTGAACCTCTTTATTTCTTCTGTGTTATGATTTGGGCATCAATCTCTAAAAATTCCTCCTGACTGTGACATGTATATTTTTAATTCTCTGTTTCAGGATTTTTCATATTTAAATTTTATGCTTGTTGCATGATCTATGTTGGATAAAGGTTTGTATATAGTGTACAAGTGTGGTGGGTTGAAGTTTCTTTTTTTTGTGTAGCTATCAAGTTATTCTAATATCTTCTGTTGAAAAGAATGTCCTCTTTCCCATATTGCCTTGTCCTTCTTATTGTAAATTACTTTGTTTATAAACGTTCTTTTGCTGCTTTGGTATGTCTTTTTGTCAGTGCCACATTATCTTGATGACTGTAGTTTCGTATTGCAGAAAATTGTGTGATGCTTCCATTCCTTCCTCGAGAGCCTGTTTGCCTATTTTATTTTCTTTAATTTCTTATATTTATTTTAAAATTAACCTCTGTGTGTATACAAAAGTGCAGATGGGTTTTTGATGGAAATTATGCTAAGTCTGAGGTGAACTTAGGTAGAACTGCTGTCTTATGTAACTTGTCTTCCTTACTACATGAACATGGAGTGTGTCATTTATATCTTTAAAGCTTTGATTGCCAATTTAATGTTAATACTATTTTTGTGAAGAGTCTATGCATATTTTGTTAGGTTTAAATCAACATTTCTTGTTAGAGTTGTTTGAAACATACTTGGGAGCCCTGGTTCCTAGTAATTCATTACTAGTGTGTGTAAACATACCAGATCTTGCTAAACTCGTTTGTTAGTTACAACTTATCCATGTATTCCTTGGATTTCCTACATAGGCAGTCATGCTAACAGCACATATTTCTTTCCTTCTAACTCTCATGCTTTTTATATATTCATTTTAATTCCAATTTCACTGGCTGTAACTTTCAGTAAAGTATTGACCTATGGGTGAGCATAGCAGACATCTTTGAGGAATTCTCTATTTTTAGGAGAAGCATCTAGTTACATGGGACATTAGCTGTAGTTTTATTGATGTTAAATTATGTCATATGCTATTTTTATTATTAATGGATCTATGAAATGGATTTTCTTCAGTCATTATAATCTGTGAATTACATTGATCTTTTCTGAGTTGGCTTTGGATTCCAGGGATATATAAGCCCACTAAGATAAAACTTACTTCTTTTTTTTTTTTTTTTTTGCTGGTTTCAGCTTTTTTATTTTTCATGGAGGAATTTGTGCACCTCTCTTCCTAACATTTTCTATAGCTTTCTTTCTTTGTGTAACTGATTTGGACCTTTCTCATGTCTGTAAATGCTTTTTTGAGGATACTTCATATTGAGCTGTTATAGTTCATGTCTGCTTCATGGTTTTGATTTTTAATTTTGGTTGGGTGGTACCTGTGGGGACTGCTATCACAAAATACCTTAAACTGGTGATTTAAAGACAACAGAAATCAGTTGCTCACGTACGGCTGCTGGGAAGTCCAGCGTAAAGAAGCAGTAGATCTGGTGTTTGGGAGAGGCCTGATCATCTCTGATGGTTCCTCCTGCGCATCTTCACGTGCATGAAGGCGCATGTAAACCCTCCTGTGAAGGTGGAGCCCTCGTGACCTTACAGCCCTCCCGCACTCGCACCTCAGTGCCGTCACTCTCTGGATTGGGCTTCAGCACACAGAGGGGACCACAGACGCTGCCTTTTTTTGTGCTGGGACACAGTACCTGACATATACAACTTAAGGAAGGAAGATTTACTTTAGCTAAGTTTCAGAAGGTCTCAGTTGATTCGTGGGCAGCTGGCAAGCTGTCGTACGTCCTTTCAAGCCAAGCCCCAGTGTTCTGCCCCTCTGACCAGGCCTCTTAACACCACGTGGCTCCGTAGCTGTTCCACAGCATTCATATACATAAGGCTTTTGGGGAATATTCCAGATTCAAACTGTAGCATCCCACCCTCGGTTCCCAAAGCCCGCATGTCCGCCTCCTCATGCAAAATGCATTGAGTCCTCTAAGAGTTGCCAGGGTCCAAGTCCAAGTTTCCTTCTGTGACCCCAGGCCGATTGTTAGCTGTGAGTCCCTGTGAAATTCAAGGAAGAGTGAAGTACTGCAGCATACAGGCCTCCGTTCCAAGGGAGGCGGAGGAGAGTGGAAAGCTTCGGCCTAAAGCGAACGGGAAACCAAAGTGAAGCGCCCTCAATCCCTGTGGCTCCGCGCAGAGGCCCGGGGAGCTGTGCCGAGATGGGAGCCAAGGGCTGCCTGTGCCTGCGCCCGGTGGCCTTCCTCTGCAGGCAGTGTGCATTCCTGGCACCTTCAGATCGCCAGTCTTCACCGCACCTTCGGCTTAACCCTCTCAGTGTGTTAATTGCCAAAATCTGAGTGGGAGGCTTCATGGACCCACAACGCTTATATTCTGCGTGTCTGTGGATCCAGCATGTGGATGATACCAGGCCTTCAGTTGGCTTGAGCAGTAGTAGTCTGGCCTTTTTGATTCAAGGCTGCAGAGCCTGGGAGTTGTTAGATGGCTGAACCTTGGTTGTCCTGCAGGATGCCCGGGGGTGGTCTCTTTTCATAGCAAAGTCTTTTGCCTTTTTATTCTTTAACTGGTAAAAGGTAGGGTCTTGCTGGTTCCTTAGATGCCCTCAAGGCCTCTTTCTGATAGTTTTGTTTCTGTGTACCTGAGTTCTTTTTAATAATAATTTCTTTGTGCTTGTCAGTCCCTACTTTGGTGTCACATTTTTTTTTTTTTTGGCAAAATCTCTCATACCTCTTTCCTCTTTTTTTAAAAAAAATATTAACTGCTTTTCACTATAGAGCTGGCTAAAATCCCCAGGTGGTACGTATGTGGCAGCCTGGACATTGGGTCTTGCCTTGAAGTTTCCCCTGCCAGATTTAAGTTATTGCCCCTAGTACTAGTTTTAGGCAAAGTCTTGGTACTGGAGTAAAATGCCAGCATACTTTCTGCCAGAGCACAGTCCACATGATTTCTAGAGCAATTGCCAGTAAAGTCCTTCCCATCTGAAACCTCTTGACGTTGATCGTTAGACTCCACGTTTCTTTCATTGTTTTGTGTTCTGATCTTCTGAGTGTAAATCGATATGCCCTGTCACACTGGGCTACAGCATTCTCTTTTGTGGAGACAGGTTCTCTCTCTCTGTAGCCCAGGATGGCCTCAGACATGCAGCAGTCCTCCTGCCTCTTGAGTGCTGGGATTATAGGTGTGCACTGACTGTGTGCTACAGGGGATTTGAACCCAGGGTCTTGACTTTGCTGTTCCTCCAGCCTGCATCACAGCATTCTAAGGCTTCTCAGGCTGGCATCTCCAAAGCTTTCCAAAGTCGTCCTGTAAGCCAGTTCCAAAGGCTTCTAAACCACATAGTTAAGTCACAGTGATGACTCTACTTCTCGGGTGCCAGTTTCTATCATTGTTACGTTTTTATTGCTGCAACTGAGGAAGGTGAGGAAAGATTTATTTTAGTTCCATTTGAGAAGATCTTAGTCAATTTATGGGTGGCCAGCAATGGTACAAGCACAGGGCAGAGGCCTAGGAGAAAAAGCTCTTCATGGAATTGCAGACCAGAAGCCAAGTGAGCAAAGAAGGGTGGAGCTCGCACATATCCTTACAGGTCATGTCCCAATGATCTGCCCCTTTCTGGACCAAGCCCAAGTATTCCACCCCTTCAGACCAGGTCGTACCTCCTAACAGCACGTGGTTCCATGGGTATTTTACAACATCTAAATATACAAGACTTTTGGGGACATTCCAGATCCAATCAATAACACTCAAACTTCAGCTTGATAAGAGCCAGCTAAATATATATATTCTCCTTTTTTGTTGCCTTTATATTAAATGGTCTTACGTGAAATATGCCTCCTGCCTCCTGTGTCTGGCATTTTTTGAAATGTCTTCATCTTGTGCTAATATGATTCTATATAGATGAGAGGTTACAGTTCAGGGGCTTAGTTTTGTAGTTCGTTAGGGCTGTTACCGATAGTCACAAATGAAGGTTAACACTTTCCCCAATAAATATGCCACAAACATATTAACCAGCTTTATATGTATCTTTATTTGGTGGTACTGAGAGTTGAGTCCATGGCCTTCATACTGCGTGGTATCTTTGTCCCTTTTTATTTTTGATTTTGGACAGGATGTCATTAAGTTGTCTATGTTGGGCTCAAACGTGGTGGTCCTCCTGCTTTAGTATCTCAGCGTGCTGGGATTACGGGCCTGTGCCAGAGGTCCCATCGTCCTTTTAAATTATTTATGAACACTTTCTCATTCCTAAATTTCAACTTACTCTCCAACTTGTATACTTTTCACTTTCTGTGTCCCTTCTTTGCTTGTTCAACATCTCACAACCATTTCATTTTTTTAAATCATAGACTTGTCAGAGTTTTATTTTCAAGTGAGATCCAAAGCAGTCCCCACTACACACATACTCAGTGTTAGTCTCGGCTATGTCAATATTCCATGTGATTTTCCTCTGTTCTGTCACTTTGGCAAGTTACACTCACATGGATCAGGTATTTTGCCAGTCACCCACCCCCCGCCCCCCCTGCCCCCTAGTTTTCCTAAAGCCTTTTGCCCCTCCACGTGGGATTGTAGCGGGCTTGTCTGTGCCTGCCTGTCCTGTGGTCCCCATTCTCACCTCAGTTTATTCCCTCACTGTGAATGTTGAGGGCGTATGGATGAGGGTTGGCATGAGGACTTGAGGAAAGCACTGCAAAGCCAGACTGTGGATACTGTAGTGAGTGCCACACCAAGGGGTCAGCTCCCACTCAAGGGTTGTAGCAGTTACTGAGAGTGTCTTCGAGACAAGCAACGTGCTCCTGTTTGTGTGTCGGGTAGATCGCTGTGGCTGCCGCTGTGCAAGGGTGAAGAGCAGAAGGTCGTGTGGTGCTTCGGTGAGAGGCGGGCCACTGGCGTTGGGCGGCAGCGGCTGGGCCTGCTCTCTGAGGTCCCGGGGAGGCCGGAGAGTCATGGGAGCATGGCTTTGGCTGTGGCCCCTGCACTGATCATCTCAGCGGGGGGGTGGGGCTGGGGGAGTGTGTGTGTGTGTGTGTGTGTGTTTGATGGTTACGGTAGCTATTGAATTCAGAACTGAGGACTGCGTATTGCTGTCATTCACAGTAATCAAATCCTTATCATACTCCGTTTTTCTTTGTCTCCCTGTCTTCTAGCTTATTTCTGAAGTTGCAGACATGCTTTTAAGTCTTGTCATTTCACTGAATATTCCTTAAAAACAAGCCATGAATTTTAAAAGAAATGAACACTAATTGAATATTGTTAGCCGACAGACCTTACTCAAGTTTGTCACTAATCTCAAAAGTCCTCTACAGGAAACAAACTTCCAGTCCTGTGGTCACCTGTATTTTGTCTTAGTCTAGTTTCCTACTGCTTTTCAGTTTAAGAGTAGTGGGACTGGGGATGTATTGGAATTGTGTGGGGAGTGGTGTTGGTATGAAAAAAAGATTTGCGGTTGTGATGCTTAGACAACAGGGTCTAAGCATTAGGAACTGGCTGGGAGGTGGACTCCTGTGGTCCAGATGCTGGAAGGTGGAGAAGTAGTCACTCAAGGACATCTTGGCATTGGTCTCTCTTTCACCCCAGATGACTTGACTTTGATGGTCAGTTTCAGGCCCTGCATGACACTGGAGCTTTGTTCATATGTATCAGCAGAAGCACACATGTGACCAGATTCTTCCTGCCTGGTAATAGAATGCTCAGTATAAACGAGTACAGGGTGTCAAGAAATCGTTTCAGAGCTGCTGCCGCCCTTTCATCCGCGTTGGAGATTAGTGTTAGCACAGGATGCTCATCACTGTTGCGGACGTAGGTTCCTTCCCTTTGTAACTGACTTAGGAGTGGGACTCACTGTTCCTGGTGACTCATATTACTTACCTGTGTGTGTACCTCCCTGCCTGAGACCTGTGTGCTGACTTCTGTTTGTGTAGTGATAGAGCACGTGTTCCCGTGCAGTGTCAAGGGGAAAGTAACACTGCGTGTTGACAGCTATCATTCTGTTTGCCATGCCTTTAGAGAACGCTATCAGCATGTTGCTTTCTCCTTGGTGTTGTGCATTGGTTATTATTTTTATGTCTTGTTTGCTAAGATTCCACATTGGTGGACCTGAGATCTGTAGAGGTTCTTATCTGCCTGGTGGCCACTGCCAGCCCTCCGGCCTCTTCTCTGTCACATTGCTAGAGGTGTGTTTAAGCAGTCCAGAGGCAGGCTTTGTTGTTGAGCTGGCCTGGATCGGAACCTGTATCTGAATTTGGGCAAATTGTTTACCTTTTCACGATTAATTCTTTTTAAAAACAGGGTTACTACTGGTGGCTTCTTGTGGGTAATTCTTAGGCTTAAATGAGATAACGCACATAAAACAATTTGGTATGGAGCCTGGAACGAAATGCAGAGCCACTAGCTATGCATTTCCTGCTATCTGTGTATGATAATCCATAATCTGAGAATTGAGCCTTTTCTTTTTTTTTTTTTTTAAGTGTTTTCTCAAAACTGTTTTCAAATTTGTTCCCTAGGATTTTGTCTCTACGATCGTGCGTTTACTTGACAGCCCCTCGGCTTACATCAGAGCGAAGGCCTTCTTGGTTCTCCTGTACATCCTGACTCATAACCGAGAGATGCTGCTACCTAGCTGCCAGGCCAGGTGAGATTTCGGCAGTGGCTGTGCCAGGGCCTTCAGTTGCGTTTGTTTCACGTGTACTTTTCTGTGCACTTTGTTCTGTGTTTGTTGGCCTTTCTGTGTCTGGTGTTGAACATTTTTCTAAACTTTTCCATTATGGAAATACAGAGGACCTAAAGAAACGGTTGATGCTGAGGCAGGCAGAAGTGCCCGGCATGTTCTAGATCTGAGCACAGAGCAGGGAAGCATGTGAATGTCAGCTTTGGCTTGTATCACTGGCAGTTATTTTTGGACTAGTGAATTGATTGTATGTTTCTGTTACTGTAAGGTTCTGCAGTGAGTAGCTGAAGGCCCCACAGGAATACCTTATGAGATTGGAGGAGGAGCAGAAGGCTGGGTCTTTCTTCACCCTGCCTCCGTCCCCTGACTCTCCTCCTCCCTCCCCTCCCCTGATTTTTCCCCTGCCCCTGCCCCCCGCTGATTCCTGTTCCCCCTCCCCC